>JARBEQ010267189.1:0-10109 GCA_030265355.1 Tritonia tetraquetra
TCTCTCTCTCTCTCTCTCTCTCTCTCTCTCTCTCTCTCTCTCTCTCTCTCTCTCTCTCTCTCTCTCTCTCGTTCACAGTTTTTCTCACTTCAGTCTTTTCCATTCATTGAGCAAAATGACGTCATTGTTCTATGAGCAAACATATGTGTACTTTAGATGCTTTCAATAACAAAGGCTTGGGCATCATATTTATATTTCCCTCTCATGCAATCTGTTGTTCGTACGTGTTTTCTATTTTGTTTTCTTTTCTCACCATTTGGTACATCTTTGTTTTGGTTTTCAAATGACGTGATTGTAACTTCAGTTACACATATTCAAAAATATACGAATGTCTAGAAAAATGACATCTATATGATTTTGAAATTTCCCTTTAGAAAGTCACTACTCTCTTATAATATTATATACACAAAAGTAGGTATAATATTTATTTCAATCAATAATTTTTAAATTTCAATGTTTAAGTTAGAGTCCCTCCAGGTAATCTTTCATCTCGGGCGGACCACGTCCTCTGATAATAGTGTTTATATTATAACAACAATATTACATTTACAAACGAGTTGAGCTGAAGTAATTAACAGTTATTGGTGACATCGAATCCCTGATAACCCGAGCACCATCGTGCGTCCCTATTTGTATTTCTTTGCCTTCTTTAGACAGCATATTGAAATCTGAAATATTTCACGTTTACCAAGTTTCAGATTCAACTTCATTTATATTTGCTGTAATAACTTACATAGCAGGATAGGCGAACAATTATATTTGAAGATTATATGGTTTTGTTGAATGAAACTGGTAAGAAGGTGAGTAAGAGCTAAAACGTGGGAAAATGCCCTTTGAGCAAAGGGCATGAGAGAAAGCAAATAGGAAATATAATACGAGCAATAAATGTGAAGGGTTTTATTTTGTTTGATCAAGCCCCATTAATACAACAGAGCAGTGTCAGGGACAGCCCTATGTTCAGCCATGAAAGGCAAACGAGATACCTGCCATAAATACAGGTACTCTGACCACCAAACACGACTGAACACAGAGCCGGAAACTGTTTGGAACAGAGAGTTTCAGACAAGTAGGTGATTATCCCACTGTGTCCACAACTCTTTACCGGCAATACACTGATCCGTATTAATCAAAGATGGGCTTATAAACAAATTACTGTAGCCCTTGTGGGTACCCCCTCAGCTATTGATAAAATTGGGAGGTTCTACCACTCTGGGCAGATCATTTTTTTCTGAGACTTAAAAACTTAATCAAAAGAATCTAAAAAATGCAGAAACATGTATTATGATTCTAAACATTTCTAAAGACAGAGGTACCAGTATGAGGAAGCAAATTGTAATATGGTTCATTTTAGTATAAATAAGTTTCGACCAATAAGACAATGATCAAGTTAAAAGATGTATTGATTTATTATTCAAAATGTGTTTATTTTATTTCGTTTCAGTTAATTCATATACAGATTATCCGGAATCCACTAATGGGGGCTTTGGAAACGCTTTCAGCGCTCAGAACAGCCCTTTCAAAAACCTGTTTGGAAGAGACATTGGGAAGCAATCGGGTCTTTACACTACCTTTGGTAAAAGAAAGGAACCAGAAAACGCCCTTGCTTTTTCTATTGGTCGTGGGAACACAAGAATGGGACAATTTGACAACAGCAAAACAGCTAACCATCCGTTTTCCTCTATTCGCTTAACTCCCATAGCTCAGGTATCGGGAATATCCGCAAAGGGTCCAAGCTATGAGCAGCCAGCTTTCGGTTTCGGCGGTGACGATCTTTTAAAGAAACGAAATCAGTTATTTTCAGAAAGCAACAGGGCAGAGAATTTCAAAGAGAACAGTCCATTTGAGAAACCAATTCACCGAGATGCTCTCCCTTTGCCAGATGTAAACAAACCAATCACGTTAGACTTGGCAGCAGATGAACAGAAAAGAGTTCAGTATTTGAGAGAAAACAGAAAGTTACCTCCCTCAAGAAATTTTGTTGACAAATTGAGCAACGAACCATCATCCAAATCTTTTTTTGACCCGTTTAGTCTCCCTGATCAAAAGAACAGCGGCGGTTTGAATATAAATCGTAATTTAAAACTTCCTCCTCTCCCGGCTCTTCCATCCGAAAAAAGCAAACAAGAAAACGACCAAGTTGAAACGGATTCATCTCCATTAGATAGAGATGGGGAAAAGGGTTCAACAGGTTTTGATCCAACTAATGAAACATACGTTCAGCCAATCAACATAAAGGAATTGAACGGCCAATCAGTCTCAGAACCAATGAATAAACTCACGAATCCCGATGAGTCCCGAGTTGCAGAAAACTCTGTAAATCCCCAGATAACTTATGATGACTACGACCAGGAAAATTATGCCGGCACTGAGGACAAACACACGGAAGTTCCCCCCAATATTCACACGTATATCGATATCGATCCAAATCAGCACACTCCTGCATCCGCTTTTAGTGGTGTTTCCGAGAGAACTGAAAAAGATGATGATAGGAATGACGTTGAGAAGCCCACCGTCCCCAAGAAACCTTCAAGTACTCAGGTCTTGTGGTCCGAAAATAAGGACAATGAGAACATTGATCCCAATGCATATGGACATGGTTCAAACAAAGACTTTGATCACACAATAGGGCTCGAGAACAAGCCTGGAATAAATATTGAAGGTGTTGATTATAACGATAATATTTATAATGACGTAATTGGTAATAGCAATGTATACGATAACACTCATGATACTGAAGGCACGCCAAAACAAGGTCGATATGACGTCACCATTTTCACTGACGAAGAAATTACGAAAGTTCCGAGGGGAAGTAAGGATGAACTAAATTCAGGGCAAGTAATTACGGCGGTTTCTAATGGAGGAGATAACCCTGCAGTGAAACGGGTAATTCAAAGAACCATCGACTCACAGGGTGAGAAGGTCGTGTCCACCAAATCACAATTACCCACCGATCACGTGGGGTTTATTTTAACAGATGCCATGGAGGACGAAACCTTTGAATCGAATAGTTACACACCTCAAGATGATATCATACAAAGGGATAGTCATGAAGAAAGTCCGTCAAACTCCAACCCAATACACAAACTGAGCCAAGCAAAAACTAATGCCATAACAAATTCAAACTTCATCACTGCTTCTTCTGAAGCAGAATTGCCGGACAAGTCATTCCACGTGGATGCTTTGGGCAGTTTTAGCCCTGACACGAATGACACTCCACTTATTCCAGAATATGGACATGACCTTCCCCCGGTGGTTGGGTCTGGATATCTTCGGTGGCCCGGCATTGCTGCTTCCGGCTTGTCCAAAAATGTTGGCATCCGTCATCCTTCTGAGATACACTCTCTTGACGATGCCAAACGTGATCCATCTCCCCCTCTGGCAAATACATTGGTGAAGGATATCTCAGACGACTATAGCGTTGCTAAGGAAGAGAGAGAAAACGAATTGACAAACAGAGAAGCAATATTATACGAGAACAACGTGCATGAGAAAGGAAATGATAACATTGTTGACCAAAGTACTATTGAATCACACCCAGATTTTGAAGGACTTAAAACGGGAATAGCTGATAATATAAACTTTGAGGGAAATGAACTGTCAACGCCAGAAAAAGCTACGGATTGGGGTGGAAACGAAGTGGCTGAAAGTTATCCAGTGAAACAGGGCGACGTAGATATACCCAACAATGATCAGACTCGTAAAGAGTTCCCTGATGACGAAAACACCCCTGGCCCTGATTACAGCACGGATACCCTCGACGAGAGTGAAATTATAGAAAACCTTCAAGAGGAAGGCCTGAGACTAGGCATAATGAGAGAATCTGACATTCCAATGCACGACAAAGAAATAGTAGAGGATGTCCGGAAAAACAAAGATCCTGATAATGAAGGGAGAAGCACCGCTGGCTCCACCAATAAAGATCCGCACGATACAGTTGAACAAGAACACATTAACCTTGAAAATATGAACAAGTATTTGGAGGAGATTGAAGAAAACGAACAAACCCCCTTGAGCAAGAACGACCTCGATAATATAAATGACGAAAAAGATAAAATTGAAGATCACCAAATCTCCGAGAAGAACGTAGATGAAAATGGCATCCCGATTTTTACAGACTATACTTACGACAGTTTTGGTAAATCAACCCTTAATGATTTCAATGATGAAGAGAAACATTTGGATGAAGATGATTTCTCAATCAACACCAATCCAATTTCTTCAAACTTCGATTTACTCAATGCCGGAGACAAGAGTGTGTCCATACGCAAAGTCAGTAACACACTAGATGGTAACACGATACACAGCACACCAGACACGGATATAATTAATAAGGAGGAAAGTACGCAACAACCCAAAATATCTTCAACAAAAGCAGATAATGTGTTGGATGAAACTGACGATGGAAAAGTAACATTAGAAACAGAAGATTCATCTTACTCTCCTCAAGATATCAATAAAAAGTCTCCCGGAGTCGACGATGCGTTAATCTCACAAGAAAATAATAATGCCGGAACTGAAAGCCCGATCGCTTACTCGGACGACGACACTTACGGTGTGTATGACACGACTGAAGGTAAGAACAGAAATTAGTTACATTTAAAGTTCAATGGTTGTTTCTTTTTTTTTAAGAACGACTTTGTTGACAATAATTGCCTCGCAAAATGTTCTGACGAATATAAAAGTAAAAGTGGATATTATGATACAGTAGACTTCGCTTGAGTTGAAGTCGCTTGAGTTAAAGTCGCTTGAGTTAAAGTCGCTTGAGTTGAAGTAGCTTGAGTTAAAGTCGCTTGAGTTAAAGTCGCTTGAGTTGAAGTCGCTTGAGTTGAAGTCGTTTTAGTTGAAGTCGATTGAGTTGAAGTCGCTTTATCACTCCAAGCGTCGCCATGAAACCCAAATTATTCGATTCTTGGGTCAAAATTAATGTATGATACAAACTGTCGACGGTCAACAACCTTGGTGAAGTCCAACGGTTGTGTTGAACTTCGGATGTGTTGATCTTTTTCTCTGATCCCAAAACAACATCAACTTAAACGTAGTCGACTTGGTGAGATAATTCGTTAAAACAGTTACCATTGAAGACAGGGTTCGACCCAGGGCTAGATGATGTCCTAAGCACAGTCTACTGAGTGCATGTCATTTTACCCTTTTTGGGATACCACTGGTAGTAGTTGTAGTAGCAGCAGCAGTGACAATGGTAGTGGTTGTAGTAGTGGAAGTAGTCGAATTGAATTGCCTTACGTTTGACCTTTTGATGGTACCACTGGTAGCAGTTGTAGTAGCAGCAACAGCAATAGCAGTAGCAGAGGCAGCAGTAGAAGTAGCAGCAGTAGTAGTAGTCGTAGTAGTAGTAATAGTAGTAGTAGTGTAATAGTAGTAGTGTAGTAGTAGTAGTAGTAGTAGTAGTAGTAGTGTAGTAGTATAGTAGTAGTAGTGTAGTAGTAGTGTAGTAGTAGTAGTTGTAGTAGTAGCAGTAGTAGTAGTAGTAGTACTGTAGTAGTAGTAGTAGTGTAGTAGTAGTAGGTGTAGTAGTAGCAGTAGTAGTAGTAGTAGTAGTGTAGTAGTAGTTGTAGTAGTAGTGTAGTAGTAGACGAAAGAAATGTACTAGTTGTAGTAATACCGGTCAGCGTGGTCAAGCTACATTGATTGTGATCAGTGCCTGGACGTGTGACCACTCGGACGCTCTGCCCTTGGGTAAGGCACTCAACTCTGCTTACCTCACTCGACGCGGGTGTAAATGAGTACCCGGCCGAGGGCAGCGAACGATCTTGTCAGAATACTAGTGCTGAAGCGCCTATCAGGCAGCTCGTACTGTATACTCCTCATGGAGTTGAGAAGGATACAGGAGTGTTATCGCATGCCGGGGGTAGACTATACATTGTAAAGCGCATAGAGCATGATGAATTTCGTGGACATGCACTATATAAGTGCTATGCTTTACTTTTTAACAGCCGAGGAGGAAAGTCTTGCATACAACAATTTTGGCGAAATTGTTTTTATTTACTGCCTCTGACCCTGTCAAAATTTAAACGATGAACTAAAAACACTATAATTTGTGTTCTCTCCCCACGTTGGTATTGACCTGTCGTAAAGGAAGTGGTCACTGTGTCAGTCTTCTTATATTTGTTCACACACTAAACCGTACCTCACAGTGGGTTGATCACCTGCTTGGCTTAATATCTTGATCCCGAGAAATCCAGCCTCATAGTGCTGGCCCTACACTGTAATGGTAACAGGGAATTGGATAAGAACGACTTAACGGTACCTACAAGGGTGGAACGGCGACGATCAAAGTCAGAGAGGAAAGTTGTTGTTTTTAATCTGTGAATCCTATTACAAAATCTACCGACATTTGTGGGATCTCATCTAGTAGTAAGTATGGATATAAGCTATCTATTTACCCTCCCCCTCCCCCCGCCCCAACCTTTTTTCCTGGCCACCCTCCACAGAAAACGACAACAAAGACACTGCAGATGAGGAATCAGACAAACGATTCAAACCAGCCGGTTCATATGAAGACTACAAATTCCCGACGCCTTCCTCCGATGGTTTCTCGGCCCAGTCAGCTTTTAACCAACCGGATTCATCTCCTACCTCCGTCTTCTCAGCACCCTTTAAATCTCTTTTCGGGAATACCCGAAATGACGCGGAAGACGACTCGTTTGGGTCTCTCTTCCAGAACATCAACCAAGACTACAGGAAGAGTGACTCATCGGGAACAGACAGATTCCAGAAAAAGGGCGGAGCCAAAGGATTTGGGGACGTGTTTCAGGGGCGGGATAGCTTGTTTGACCGACGACTGGGGGACATAGTTGAACGAAGGCCCAGCCTAAGCCTGTTTAGCCGTAGGAAGAAATAAATGAAGATAACGATATAAAATGATCCAATACGTTACATGTTATATTATACAGCTCATATTATTGGCGAAGGATACTAATATAGCTATCGTAAGTGGCACTAAATTCGGCCGCTTTTCGCAGTGCCCCAATGTCAGACACTTTTCAAAGCCATGCAGGATTTTAAAAAAAATAAAAAATAAGTAAGTATGTCCTTAAGGGCCTTTAAGGATCATAGGACCGGAGCTTAACCCGGTTTCGGTGAGTGACAATTTGTCACTTTCTGGATAGGACGCTGGTCTATCGCAGAATACTTTCCCAAGACTCGTTTGAGAATTGGTACCCATTTCTACACCTGGGTCGAATCAAAATAGCGACAATTCAAAAGATCAGTTTCGTTAAAATGATTGTATCTTTTATCCTGATCTTTTGCATTGTCGCTATTTTGAGTATAAACTCGTTTTCCTGACTTTGAAAAGTGTCTGATATTGAGGCGATGCACAAAGCGTCCAAACGTGAGGCCACTTAGGGTACTTAGGTAGAAACTTTGAAATACAAAGGGAATGATTCTTACAACATAATGTCTATCATACGTTTATTGTTGTATCGTGTAAAACATGAACTATTAAAAAGCAGTGACTATTTTATGATAATATCGCTTTTTCTGGGTTTTTTAGAAATGTAATTGAAATGTAAAAGAATGAGGAGCCAGAACTAGTAATTACAAATAGCATCAATGTAGAGAAGAAAATAGTAGGATAGAAAAATAGCCATAGAGAAGAAAAGTGGTTTTGTAGACTGTGTAGAATAGCGAGTAGATCGCTATCTCTGACAAGATGGAGTTGCCGTTTGAAAGCGTGTATTCGATCCGCACAGTCGACAAAACAAAACAAAACTTCGTTATAGCTTTTATTCTCACACCCTGACATCTTCCGACTTTCATTGATATCTTCTATATAACATTATGTCGAAATCCAGTTGGAGCTTTGTGTGTTTAAAGTGGCTCCTAACAACTGTTGCCTTTGATATGAACTTTGTGTGCTTAAAGGGGAGTAAAACTAATAGCTGTTGTTTTGATATAACCTGTGTGTGTTTAAAATGTGTAAAACTAACAACTGTTGTCTTTTATAATAATAATATTATCATTATATTATTAATATGATCTCTGTGTGTTTAAAGGGGTGTAAACTAACAACGGTTGCCGTTGATATAAGCTGTGTGTGTTTGAAGGGGCGTAAAAATAACAACTTGAAGTTTAAAATTGTTAGTATTACGCCCTTGGCAACACATTTTAGGTCATATCAAAGGCGGGACTTCCGAGTTATAGTCCATCTCCGATAGGACTTGATTCCATTGGAATAATCAGGGTCACAGCCATACAACTCGAGAAAGTTCAAAGGAAAAAATCCCAACGTCGCCGTCGAGATTCGAACCCAGTACAGTCTGCTCACGAAGCGAAAGCGTTAACCGCTACACCACGACCCCCCCCCCCCCCCACTAACAACTTGAGAACTTTTCCAAAGTAAATAGTGGTATGAATGCCCCGAAGAGTCTTGTGACTCATGGTGTCGATACTGTAGATGATCGTTGGTCACATTACCACAAGTAATACAGGGTGAGCACCCCCCCCCCCACCCACCCCTCGATTAAAAATAAGTTATGGTACCAACACTTATTTATTGAAAAATTCTTACACATTGGCTACAGTAGTTGGGTGATTAAAAAAAAATTCATGTAGCATCGGTTGGTATCACAGAAACTCCATGAGCGCCCTGCCCATTGCTCGGCAAGCATCGATGCGGTAATCTAGTTCTAAAAATTTGTAAACATAATCCAATAAGTGTTGATTGTATACATATTTCAAATCAAGGAAGGTGTTTTTTTGTGTGATCACCCTGTAGAATAACTCAAAACATTCGGCACCAAGCATTCTTATTTTGATACCTGTGTCGATAGAGCCCTAAATCAGAAAAAAACCAAACAAACAACATATTCAAGACGCCAAGATGTTTAAGACGTTGTCTTACTCCATGCTCTCCCCCACTTTTCTTCAGCTATAATTGATCACCTGCGTGGATTAACATCTTGATCCACAGACATCCAACCTCATAGTGCTGGTCCTACACTGTAATGGTAAAAGGGAACTGGATAAGAAAGTAAGAAGAAAGTTTGTTTTTTTTAAATACAGAAGCGCGGTAGAGAAAAAAAAAATTCAAACGAAGACAATAATACAAGGACACAGAACGTTTCGGGTATTACCCTTTTTCAGCAAACAGCAACAAACATTTAAAAAACAAAATCGAAATCAACCACACACACTAATATGCAGAAAATATATTATATTGAACAAAAAAGACTCAACCAGCAAGGAAAATCAGAAAATTTTATTGTTAACATGTTAACATTATGCTCAATAAATAAAATGTGAGGAAGAGTAGAATAGAGAAAAATCTATACAAAAACAAATATAACAACCGCACAAAATTATGTAGATATAGGCGAGTCCGGTTAATCGCAATACGACGGGAGCGGCAAAATTCTTGCGATTATCCGAAGTTGCGATAAACCAGTGACTTTTCTATAGAATGAATTAATTATATTCCTTGGAAAATTTGCAATTAAGCGACAATTGCGATTGACCGAGTAGCGTTAAACCGGAATCGACTGTATCTACATACTATATAATATATATAATATATTTAAAAATCGAATGAGAGGAGTGTAACTCGGTAAAGTGAAGTGATGTGATAAGATGGTGAAACACTAAGGTGGATTTCAATAGAGGAATTTGTACAATGGAATGTGTCTGTCTCATGTAGACCTCTATCTCTCTCTATCTCTCTCTCCCTTTCTGTCTGCCTCTCTCTCTGTATGTCTCTCTCTCTCTCTCTCTCTGACTGTCTGTCTGTCTGTCTCTCTCTCTTTGTCTGTCTCTCTCCCTGTCTGTCTGTCTCTCTGTCTGTCCGTCTGTCTCTCTCTCTGTCTCCCTCTCTCTGTCTGTATGTCTCTCTCTGTGTCTCTCTCGCTCTCTGTCTGTGTGTATGTCTCTCTCCCTGTCTGTCTGTCTGTCTCTCTCTCTCTCTGTCTCTCTCGCTCTCTGTCTGTGTGTATGTCTCTCTCCCTGTCTGTCTGTCTGTCTGTCTCTCTCTCTCTTTTTCTCTCTGTCTGTCTGTCTCTCTCGCTCTCTGTCTGTGTGTATGTCTCTCTCCCTGTCTGTCTGTCTGTCTGTCTCTCTCTCTCTCTCTCTCTCTCTCTCTCTCTCTCTCTCTCTCT
>JARBEQ010267200.1:0-10109 GCA_030265355.1 Tritonia tetraquetra
CCAGAGTGGTAGAACCTCCTAGTTTGTATCAATAGCTGAGGGGGTACCCACAAGGGCTACAGTAATTTGTTTATTGGCTTGTCTTTGATTAATACTGCTCATGGTGCCAGTGAAGAGTCATGGACAAAGTGGGCTGATCACCTGCTTGTCTGAAACTCTCTGATCCAAAGCATTTTCGGCTCTTGTGTTCAGTCATGTTTGGAAGTCAGGGTGCCTGCCTTTATGGCATGTATCTTGTGTGCCTTTCATGCTGAGGTATCAATGGGGTTTGATCAAACAAACGAACAAACATGCACAACAAAGCACAAAAACAAAAAGTGACAAATCCAGGCGTTACCTAAATTTTTCATGATTGCCTGATGTAAAATGCCAGACTTGTGAATACCCTGGACCATGGTCTGGAATGTGAAAGAGATGAGAACGAATATTCAATCAGTCATTCAACGCAATCCAAGTTTAGCTGTCTATCTAATTGGTCATTCATTTCAATATAAATTCATGAGTCATACAATCTAATCCAGGTTTATGTCATTGCAAAAAAGGCTGATAAATCCCCCCCCCCCCCCGCCCCCCTTTCTCCTCTAAAAAAATAAAATAAAATAAAATGAATAAATAACCAAACGACAATGCGATAGGGGGTGCTTGAAGTTCAGAACCAAAGGGTTCTAACACATTTAAGTAAGTAAGCTTTAATTGTCCTTTTTAAGGAAATTTGTCATTTTACAATGGTGGACATAGATATAATCAATCATAAAAATACATTACACATTACATTAGACATATCAAATCATTTAGTACAATACATAATGATAGCAATACAACAAAGTTATAACATGTGCCCTCTCATTCATTCACCATTATTGATGAGTTGCCGCAGATCAGTGCCCTTGGGTGAGCTAGGGTGAAGTGTCTTGCTCAAGGACATGGCGAAAAATAACAGCAGGCAGAATACGATCCCGGTCCTTCTGATTAACAGTTGAACACTGTACCGCTGAACTATCACGGACATCCCCCACCATCTCTACCGCTGTCTTCCACACCATCATCCTCCCATTCCTTTCCATGATCATGGCACCCAGCATACATTTCATATGTTCCATTCATTCTTTTCTTCATCTCCTTACACAAGGCCCCCAGAGGCCTCCCCTTTGTTCGGGTCTGTCACCTGTTGTACCTGTGTTGGGTTGTCTTTTGTCCTTGGGGCCTGCCGTGTTCCAGCTATAGGTATAATGCATTCTTTCGTTTCCAACTACCACTAGCCTCGCTTTGTAATGAGTGTTGCAACTTTAGCGCATTGCGTTGGTTAGTTCCTACTTGGCCCTAAACCAAACAGGCGCTTTATAACACAACTGATTTGCAAGTGTTTTTACAGATCTATGTATCACCTGTTATATGTTTGGTGTCTTTCGTGTTGTTTGTAAGCTGAGGAAGGGTATTAACCAGAAACGTTCTTTGTCACTCTTTGTTCTTTGGAAGTTTTACCCATTAAAGACTTAATCGAGATACAATACACGTATTCATTCACTTATTTCACATCTTTTCCAAGACACATTCACCAAGACCGAGGAAAACTAATGTGTACAATCAGGCGGTAAAGAGTAAAAAACAGCGCAATAATCTTCTAAACTTACCCCTATATCATAGAAAACATACTCCGGATCATATGTGATGTTGTTTTTAATGAAATACTGAAAATAAAAATAAAAATACAGCAGATTATGCAAAAAAATAAACTTAGAAATAAAATTCTAATGAAAAAACCGATATCAATTACTCATACTTTGAATTTCATATAAAAAGATCTGTCTTTGAGTGACAAAGACCGACCAAGAGTCAGCTTAACCAGAAAAAATCGTGCGCAGATAAAAACGAATGACTAATTGAAAAAGTTGGTCCCAGTGAGACTAAAACACTGAATAGAAAGGCAGTGGCCAATTTGTGAGAATACTCATCGCCCGGTCAGCCCAGTCGTTATCGGGAGGCGAGAATTATCGGCACCCGGTAGAACTGTGTTAAGCAGCAGTATCACCACATGAAGGCTCCTAAAGACATTACAATACAGTAGAACCTCTGAAATCGGAACCTGGCAAATCGGGAAACCTGACAAATCGGAACGAAATCTCAGGGAACAGAATTTTTTGGACAAAATTAAGCTCTGGAATTGGGAAGGGTCCTTGGATAATCAGGACGATTTTTTATGTTGCATTGCTATTTCTGGGAAGAATTCATGTTTCTTAAAACAATTTTTTTTTTTATCACAACTGGGTTACTCATTAGCATGCTAAGCGCTGATAAGGTGCCGAAACGCATCTCCTGACACACTCGGTCAGCACTATTGTCAACGACCAATCCGCCCAGTCACGATAAGAAGGGAATTAGTCACTGGGTGTGAATGGTTGCACACACGTGTGAGTTTTATTACCCAACACCTTGAGGCGGCAGAAGGGTTTAAGTACTCCAAACATAGAAGGGAAACCAAAATCCCAGGGTACTCGGGAAACACGGGACAATTTTGTTGAAAACTACGCTTCCCGATTAGAGAGGTTGCACTGCAGTGTAATCAAAGATAATCAATACATATGATAATCAACTCAGTGTTTTTTCACATAGGCGAGGACACTTTAAGAGTTGTTTCCTTGCATTCTCCTTGTTATTTGTGCTATAGCGTGCACCAAATGTAACGCATTTTATGATTTTGGTGCGATCTTTTATTCGTTCACATAATTTGGATAGGGGATCCCAGTGGTGCAGAGGTACAGTTCTCGCCTCTGAAGTGGAAGGTATCGGGTTTGATTCCCGACGGTGACACTGTCAGGCATTTTTCTCCTTGAAACTCCCCTGATCCTATACAGGTAGGTGAGATCAAAGAACCTAGTCCTATCGGAGACGGACGATAAACTCGGAGGTCTCGTGTGCACGTTGCAAACGTTATAGAACCTTTGGCAGTTGTAAATCAATAAGAGTAGGCCACATGGCCGCTGTCGGGGCAAAATCAATTCCTACCACAAAGGCCACACTGGGTTGATCACCTGCTTGGCTTAATATCTTGATCTAGAGAAGTCCAGCCTCATAGAGCTGGCCCTACACTGTAATGGTAAAAAGGAATTGGATAAGAAGAAAGATAATTTGGATAGAAAAATGCATTACAAAGCACAGTGTACTCAGAAAATGATGACGTAATAATAACCCCAATGATTGACGTTAACCACTAGAGAATTCCAGGGGTAAGGGACGAAAAGGGGACATCACTCCCCTGTTGACCTCTGTAAAATTCCTCTTGAATTGATTATCTTATTATTGACAATCGTTGCTATAATAACCTATCTAATTTTCTAAAACACAGAAAAGAAGAAAAGTGTTTGCACTGACCTCAGAGATGAGTGCTATCAACGTGACCTCCGGCAAAGCAAACATGTCTACCTTTTGGTACATGGCTCCCTGTGGAAACAAATGAATTTGATTGGTGTTACCCGATCACATCTTCTTTCTAACAAATAGGTACCTGTTCTCCTTTTTATTTCATTTTTTTTGCTGTTTTAGGGCTCTATCGACACAGGTAGGTCATTTCAGCACCTGGTTCTCCTTTTTGACCGTCTATCGTATTAATGAAACTGTATAATAACACCAACCTTCTGACCATCTTGAAGATGAGGAAACGTTAATAGTATGAGCATGTCTCGAGATAAAAAGGACTTGCAAAAATAATTCTGCAGGGCGCTGTCCGAGGAAGAAGAACGAGAGACAGACAAAGGAAGAGATGGGAGGACAACATCATGGAATGGACAGGCATAAAACTCAGAAACACACAGAGAAAGACGAAAAAGCGAGACAAATGGAGAGAGCTGGTCAACACGTCATCTACCAAGATATCCCCACATTCGTCCAGACTGCAGGGACAGGAGACGGTGTGGTGAAGTTGTTAAGACAGCGGAATTGATGAATGGTGAGGGTTGTGGGTTCGAGGCACATCATATTTTCCTTGGGCAAGAAACTTTACTCTGCATCACTTGACACAGATGTAAAATTACATACTAACCCAAGAGTTGGGAATGTAACTGCAATAGACCAGTGTCCTGTCCAGAAAGTGTCAAATTGTATGTGTCTGCTTCAGGCTACCGAAACTGAGCTAAGTCCCCACAGGATAAATGTTATAGAAAAACATGCTTTACAAGTTTTCAATAGGCATCAAGGCATTATAAGGGCTTTTTCCCTTAGCAACATGTAAAACCAATGACTATATTGAGTTGTTATGTATAAAAAATATCAATGTCCTTCATACAGGAGGGCTTACATATATCTAATTGAAACATTTAATTACAATATGAGGTTTAAAAGTTACTTTTATGCCCTTCAAAGTTCATATCAAAGGCAAGACTTTTGATTTATAGTCCATCTTGGATAGGGCTTGATTCTATCAGAAATCCACAGGATCAGAGAAATTTCTGTGAGAAGGTCCAAAGGACAAAAATCCCCATGTCACTGTCGAGATTTGAACCCACAACCTTATGCAAACAAAGAGAATGCATTACAACTATGCTAGACCACCTTTGAGGAAGGTTTACGGCAATTAATTGAGAAATTTATTGCGATTACAATTTGTTGCTTTACCTGGCCATAAAACGTGTTCATATTTTCCACAGGGATATGTGTGCCCCCATAAATCTGTTTGACTTCATCATCAGGAACTGGACTCATTCCTCTGATAGAAATACAAAAACATTAGTAGGTTTTCAAAATCTCTCTCTCTCTCTCTCCCTTCCTCACCCTACCCCCTCTATCTCAGTCAATAGACTGTCAATAAAGATTGTGTGGTGATTTCTGAACCTCAAAGCGCCAGGCCTGTCCCTATCGATCAAACCAATAACGGCTGTGGTTAGCTGGTGTAAATAATGAATCATACAACTTTAACAATAATAATATATCATTCTAAAAAACACAATTCAAATTTTTGTAAATAAGTAAAATTATGTCTTATTTACTTTTACAATTTCTTGAATTTAATCTCACAATCAAAATCATTCTACATCTGAATCAGAACTTTTGGAATTACCTGAACACAGTGCCAAGTTGAACATTGTGAAATTGATCAATTTTCATTAGCAGACCCTGAAATAAAAGAAATGCATTATTTTTTAAAATGTAACCTTGCATGAAAAATGAAAGAAGTGGGTAAAAATATATATCTAATATATTTCATCACAATTGAAAATGTGCTACTGTTTAAGAAACTGATATGTTTTACACAACACCATATTAATCTACCTGGAACAATTTGAGGGAAAGATGTGATACTGAGGTAGTCAATATACGACAAACATAGCTGCCAACTTTTCAGAAAGCAAAAACAGACTCCCATACAAGGTCTGTCACTTGGAGAGCCATAATCGACGTCATATTGAGCCTACTGGTGTATGTGTACTGTCTACCTTCTTCAACCTGTTTGAAGTCAAATTACAATACAACACTACAAGTACCCCATTTTAAGATGTTTGTTTACAGCATAATGCTTGTTTCACAATTCTCACTCAAAATTTACGAAAAAATTCAAGACCAACAATGAATCTTCCACACATTTTACGTACCATGGCGATTTAATTTCTTTCTTATCCAATTCCCTTTTACCATTACAGTGTAGGGCCAGCACAATGAGTGCTGGATTTCTGTGGATCACGATATTAAGCCAAGCAGGTGATCAACCCACTGTGACCTTTTTTGAGGTAGGAATTAATTTTGCCCGGACAGCGGCCTTGCGGCCTACTCTTATCGATTTTTAACTGCCAAGGGTTCTTTAACGTGCCCAATGCACACATGGGACCTCCGAGTTTATCGTCCGTCTCCGATAGGACTAGGTTCTTGATCACACCTACCTGAATAGGATCAGGGGATTGGGATATATAGGTTTTCACTAAGTTTCACAGAGAAAAATATTTGACGCTGCCGGGAATCGAACCATGTACCTTTCGCTTCTGAAGCAAGAACCGTACCTCTGCACCACTGGGACACCTTGGCGATTTAATATGTATTATTATTATGACATAAAATTATAGTGACTAACTTCAATTAGCCTGCTATAAAATAAGGTCTCTGAATTGTTTTGCCAGACTAAGTACCTTTGTATACATTGTCATAACCTCATCCTCGTTTTTTTGTGTGACTTTTTTGTTCATTTTGTACTTTCAGTGGTTGCTTTTACTAGGATCAAGTTCATTCACGCCCGATTCATTCCTAAGGATAATCCAACACATACTGGTTTACCACTTGTAATAAGATAATAAACTAGTTCTAACTAAAACCCCAAAATCTACTTTCAGACGAACCAGATAGGTAAAGAGAAAGCGAAAGTAGAGCTCAAGCTTTATAACGCAGCAAGTCGATGCTCGCAATGGCAGACAAGATACCATCGAAGCCCCAGATTTTAAAATGATTGCGATTGACATTCGACTGAGTGACTAAATTAATAGATTCATTTCAAAACACTAGATTTCGAATTACCAAATTCAATCGCAATCTAGATGTGTCCATCTAGGCACTAAACAAAGTTAATGTCAACAGGGAAGCTGAAGCACCAGCGAGATCGAGCGAAATCGTTGAGTGAGATCCATACGGAATTACTTCCGATTCTCGTATCGAACTCACAGAGTACAAAGTAAATAGATAATAATATAGATTGTAGTAGTAGCAGTCGTTCAACAAAAATGATATTGTAAATCATCCGAGCATCTATACAACAGTACGCATTCTTTTTACTGCCGATAAAAGAGTCTTGATACATCCGGTAAATTTGTGATTTCGCAGAAAATAAGTTCTAATCGCTCGACACAAAAATCATAACCCTAAAGAGAAAAAATGAGCAAAAATCTGTGTATTTTGCTTCAAAAATCTGTTTTTCCCGATTTTACTCTAAAATTCAAGAACTTTCTCATTGATTCTCCAGAAGGTCAAATCGTACTAAGTACAATTTTATCGTAACAGTTGGCAGCTTTGTATAAATGAACAGCATTTTTAAAAATGAAGTCAAACATCACATTTGACCTCTGTATTGTTTACACACATATTTTCAAGCTACCTTCACCGAACTAAATTAAAGAGCACATCACAAATTCAACACTAATGTATTATAATACTATATCATATTGGGACATACCCGTCTTGTGTCGTAATGGAGACCCCTCACAGCAAAGTTGTCGTCATACTCAAGTTTCAGTATTTCCTCTGGGTACTGTTGGAGGAGGAAGAATATAAATAGTATCATCGTGACTTTTTTTAAATCTCAAGTTTTACGCCATTTATAACACATAAATGTCATATCGAAGGCGGCTCTAAAGAACTTGAGAAGATTCTATGTGAATCTCCAGGGCAGAGCCATGAAAACTCTAAAAGGACCAGAAAAAAACATGCAAGGCGGGCTCGAACCTGGTCCTCCACATTCCGGAGACGAGTGACTCGACCACTAGCTAAGCCACAGACAAATAAGATAGAGAGACAAAAATGAAGAAAGAGAAGGAAGAAAAGGAAGGGAAGGGAAAAAAAATTAAATTATATTTTCATTACAATAACAAAACATGAAAGCAAAGGAATAAATGACAGATTTTCATCCTGGATGAGGAAGGAAAGAGTCACAAGCATGTTGAATGTGTGCAGCAATGAGAAATAGACAGGTGTAGTGTTGTTACTTGTTGTGTGTACATATAGTAATGTATGTTACGTAAGGGGAATCAACCCATCAATGATGTCCAGTTGTCTTGTCTATTGTACTTGTAATTATCAGAGTTATCGCGCTTAGAACAATGAAATAAACAAGCTTACATGCAGACCAAATCCAAGGTGTCAGAAAATCGTTTGTGATCTTTCACTCTATGTTAATGTGTTTGTCTCTAAACATTATAACAGGGGTGGAGGTGCACAGCCTCCTGTGCCTGTCAGCAGGACACCTGACAGTAGATAAAAACATTGAAATACCTCGCTCTCTCTTACTAATAATATCAACACAAAACATACCCTCAACTTATTCACAAGGGCTTGTTTGGCAAGAGAGAAAATGAGTTTATGAAGTTCTTTTGTATATGTAGCCAATGTGTAGTCATAGTCGAACCCGTAAACTTCAATCTGACTGAGGGAAAGCTCATTGTTTGCAAAAATGGCTTCAGGATTCTGGTCACGAGGAGGTCGTTGAGCTGGAAAAAAGTTTTTAAAAGTTGTCAGTTATGTGCCCTTGGCAACTCATTTTTAAAAGAAGGACCTTTAATTTATAGTCATCTCTGATAGATTAGGACTTGATTAAAGAATTTACATCATCAGAGCCATACAAACTCAAGTAAGTTGAAAGGAAAAAATCCCAATGTCGCAGCCGGGATTCGAACACAGGACCTTCTGCGCACAAAGCGAAAGTGTTACAGCTAAGCCACGAGTCACCCCCCTAAAGTCTCTTATACCATAGACATACTTCTTGTAGGTATGATAAAGAAGAGCAGTCCATATTAGAGTACTCACTCTTACTGTTAGGTCAGCTCGCTCCTCCTGTGCTAATCGCAGAGTGGCACATAATTCAATTAGTCTTAGATACTTGGGTATGGGTTAGAGTAACAAAGTCTTCTTTTTTTTTAAACTTACAGTTTGACAGGCATTTTTGGATTGAATAATAAGGATCAAGTTTTGGTGAAGCTGTTTTATATCAAAGCCAATTTCTAATCTGTGTGTTGTGAGTTCTATAGACAAGTGTAAAATGAGTGAGAATTGGTGATTATTGAAGTTCATGAACAGAAAACAAGCTGGCCTTTTCTGTGCACACACCCCAAAACATTTCCAAACAATCAGTTTTCAGATTTTCCCCTTTCTCGTTTTCGTTGTCATAAATATCGATCGTGCGTGGCGAGTTAATGTTCTTGACATGCAGAATTTTATTCAAACACTGACCTTTCGCTTCAATTTTCCTGGCATTGTAAAGATCTATCAAATGTGACTTATTAGTCACATATGAACGTGTTATGAGTAACGACTGTTGGTCTTTTATTTTGCCAAAAGAGTGTCTCAGAGTCCTAAAAACGAGTGAAGATGAAGCACACATCGTACCGGACGAAAAGCTAGGCTAGCGGTCGACGAGTTCTTATTGTTGTCATTACGCGTGTTGCCGAGTCAAGGTTGAAGGTCAAAAAGTAGCTCAATAGATATTTGGGGCAAATAAATTTTGTTCACACTGGAGTTGGTTCAGTCCAGCACAGCGCGTGGCAAAATGGAACCCCCGGAGACAGAAACTCCTGAATGCAGTATTGAGGGCGGAGCTAAAAAGTGGGTGGATAAGCCTACAACATCAAATACATGTCAGAAAGATCCACTGGATGTTTGTGATGTCATCGGAAAACTCCGGCCAGGATAAAAACCAGTGTCGAGTAAATCCGAGCCGTAGAACGCTCTCATACAATCTTTAGAAGCAAAGCTTCCTAAGCTGAAGCCCCCTCCTGCAAATGACAAATCAAACTGGGGGGAGCTAAATCTGGCAAACGGGCTCCTTGGGAAGAGTAGACTTGACCTCAAGTTCGAGACGTGCTTTCTTCTTTCTTATCCAATTCCCTTTTACCATTACAGTGTAAGGCCAGCACCATGAGGACATATACTTCCATATATCTGAGGGACGGTTAAAGTGTGTGGCCACTGGTTTGTCCGTGTCGTTGGACACATCTCGCAAGTGGCTCACGAAACGATCTCCCCGAGTCTTTGACCGGTATCTCCGATGTAGCATTAGTGGCATCGTTTGCAACCAACGACTACTGGTAATATAGTAGTCGTTGTTTGCGACGAATGGCATCGGATTGCGATCGGTACAAGCTCAGTCTAACGGCTCACGTGCGCTAGGGGATGGTGACGGAGTACGCATCACTGAGCTAGGGGCACGTCTTGCAGATCTTACGGTTGCAAGAGCGTGCCCTTAAATTGAAATTATCAAGCAAGGTTTGAAAATTTTAAAGTGCCAGAAAAACAGAGAAAAATAGCCATAGGAAAATGGAAAGTCGACAGTAGGAATCGAACCCAATTGGTAAGTGTGGCCTCTGTCTCCGGCTAGGCGGTGTTGTCGTACGCCGCGGTGTGGGTTCGATTCCTACTGTCGACTTTCC
>JARBEQ010267211.1:0-10108 GCA_030265355.1 Tritonia tetraquetra
AAGAACCCTTGGCAGTTAAAAGTCGATAAGAGTAGGCCGCAAGGCCGCTGTCCGGGCAAAATTAATTCCTACCACAACAACTCACAGTGGTTTGATCACCTGCTTGACTTAATATCTTGATCCAGAGAAATCCAGCCTCATAGTGCTGGCCCTACACTGTAATGGGGAAAGGGAACTGGACAAGAAAGAAAGAAAGAAAGTATTTTTAAAAAAACAATAGTGCCCAGGCCCCAGGGTTCCCCTACAACGGCAGCGGATGTAAGCAGGGCAAATACGGAATCAAGGTATGTGAACATTGGAGCACGAAATATTAAAAATTAGAATTCAAACACTCTTTTTTAACGAAAAGATGCAGCGGCGTTGTATAATAGAGTACTACAGGGCTATGCCCCCCTACCTTTTAAAATTGTGGCAGAAAAGGAGTAAAAAAACTGTGCTTTCTTTGCACCGGCTTTTCCCTGTGGTGTTTATCGGCATCGACGATAAATAAAATAATTGCAGCTGAGGTAGATTTCACTGATTATGACAGAATTCTACCATGAAAATGTACATGGGAACCTCGCATATCGCCAACTCTGGGACCAAAGGAAAGTTGACGTTATAAAGAGAATGGTGCTAGTATAATGAAACAGTTGAGGAGAATTAGGGAGATCATCATATCAGTATTGGACTAGCGAATAAAATCTCCCTAATTTTGCTCACTGGTGAAGAGTGTTTCTTAAAGTTACTTTAAGTAGGTACCATAATTTTGTGTATCCGATTTTAGCGAATAATCATAATTTTGACTCGCAACATTTAAAAAAAGTTTTTAAGTTTGAAGTTTAACGCCCTTTTTAACACATAAAGGTCATATCAGAGGCGGTTCAATAGAACTTGAAAAGATTCCACGTGAATCTCCAGGGCAGAGCCTTGAAAACTCTGAAAGGTCCAGAGAAAAAATTCCCCACAAGGCGAGACTTGAACCCCGGTCCACCTGGTCCAAAGTCTAGTGGCTTGACCACTGAGCTAGGGACGCCCCTCTCGCAACACTTGTTCCGAGTGATAGTTAAGCCTTTTAGGTTCATGGGTGTCGGAGCTTAATCCGTTTTCTGTTGCTTGAAGCGGGCAAGAGACAATCAGTCTTTTCTTGATAGGACGCAGGTCCATCGCAGAATACTTTCTGAATTCTCTTGAGAATTGGTACCCATTTCTATACCTGGGTCGATGTAGTAAGATTTCTTGTCCAAAGAAAAAACAAAGTTGTCACAAGCTGGACTGGGAATGTGTGTAATGTAATGAATATCGTTTGTGTGCAGAACTGTAACACAGCGAAACGTAGATGATAAAGCGAGAATGGTGATTTAGCGAGAGGCAGTATAACAAGGTATGGAGGTGTGATACTACCAATGATTGTCAATAATAAGATAACGACTCAAGCATTTTTACCGAGGTCAGCAGGAGAGTGTTGTCCCTTGATTGTCATTGCTTGATCCAAAATACTTTGCTCTTGCCATTTATTGAAATCGGAAAATTCCGAAACTGTTGTGAATTCAAACACCTTTCAGTGAAAAAATCATATCAATCCAAGGGAAATATAACTCCAAACTGTCCCCGCTCATTATATATTGGAAAAAAAACGCTTAGTCGTTTATCATCTGTGATACTACCTTACTTCTGGTGTCTTTCATGGCCTGGCACCAACATCGCATGCTGTTGCAAAGATTTTGGAACATTTTTTTGTGTGGAATATCGTTCCATTCCTCTATCAGGACATGCTCTAGTTCAGCCGCGTTCAGGATGTTTCATCAACGCACCCGTCTACCCATTTCGCCCCAAGCTTGTTCAGTAGGATTGTGATCGGGTGGATTGGACGGCCATCCAAAGACAGAAAATGACAGTTGTTTGTGAAGAACTGTCGTGTAACAATACCAGTATGAGGTCTTGTGTTCTGTTGAAATATGGTGATATCATCTCGGTCTTGAAAGAAACCCCAGTTCTCTAAACATTTGGTTGTAAACTTCTGCTGTGACTCTTCTCTGGAAGATATGAATCTGAGTACGATGGGTAAAGGGGAATGTATCCGAGATCTGCACACCGCCTCGTCTGCCTCGCTGAATCACGCTAGGCGAAGCATGCCTTTTAATAATGGTATTAATAATAATAAACTTTATTTGTCCCTTTCGGGCAATTTGTCATTTTACAATGGACATATAATCAATCATTATCAATCATAAATACATTATACATTACATTAGACATAGCATTACATACATGATCACAGAAATACAACAAATACAACTTGTGGCCTCTCATTCATCCCCCACCATTGATGGGTCGCCGCAGTGCAGCGCCCCGTGAGGTAGGGCGAAGTGTCTTGCTCAAGGACACGGGGAAAAATATCTCTCCTTGGCATCTCCATAGATGTCATCCCCGATCTGCAAAGGACACTTGAAGCGGGTTAGTATCTTGTCCAGCGAACGTGATGTTGATTCCATGACAGTTTGCCCTGTCTTTGGCGCTGGGTAATAATGCAGCTCTATCGGCGGCCACACAGAGAAAGCCCTGTGAGAATATGTCTCTTTCTCAAGCCTGCCGCTCATGTCACCGCTAGATGATTTGTTGAATGAACAATCCCTAATATCTTATTGTGCTCAAAGAAGCCCATCGTCCAGTGCTTAACTCGTTTCGGTGACTTGAAGAGGACCTGCGACTTTATGGACAGGCGCTGCACTGCACTGTTCTATTGCAACTTGCATTACCCCAACTCTCAGTTGAAAATCCATTTCTACACTGGGTCGGGTGAGGTAATGAGAGGGAAAAAAACGTTTCTTGCCATAGAAAAGAAAACGTATAACTTCCAAATGGACATATATATATATATATATATATATATACATATATACATTTTCCTTACCTTTTTACCTTTTGGTCTACAACTTCCAGCAGCCCTCATTTTATTGTTGCCATAGAAAAGAACAAAGCTCCTATAACGGGTCTCGAACCCGTGACTCTCGCCATGGAAGTCTACGGTCTTACCACTCGCCCACCTCATTAACAATCCATATCAAAGGTGGTGATACTTTTCAACAAAATATACAATGATAAGATAAGGTTTCCTCTCCTTCGCTTCTTTCGATACTTCGACATTTTTTTCTATGCTGACCATGCCACACACTGAGCATTTAGAATCAGACTCCATGTAACATGAATAAATTAAAGGGGAGCGGGCACTAGCAACAGTATCAAACGAGGATGGAAAATGTGAAAGTGCAAGAAAAATAGCTGAATAAGAAGAAAAAGTGGATAGTCGAACAATATATAGGAATCGAACCCACACCACGATGAACGACAACACCGCCTAGCCAGAGCGTGACGCTCTACCGATTGAACTAATCCACCACCTTCTTTTCTTTCTTTTTTTTTGGGGGGGGGGGGTGGGGGAATTTCGTTCATTTGTCAGTCTTATGCCCAGTATACTAAAAAGGAAAAATGAATACTCTAATCTGGGGTCTTATGTAAAGTCGGTAGCTATATATACGCAAAAATAAAGCGTTCCTCTCTTCGTCTTCATAGACTTCACCTTGACCCTGCGACTTTTGTGTTTTTACTTCGCAAATGAGGAAACAATCGTTACCATTCTCACCCTCATGAAAGTTGAGCATCTTATAACTAATAATACTGTAATAGAACACTCGCGTGAAAGCATTTAAGTATAGCAGGATGAATCACATTATTCAGTTTTAAGAACACTAGCTCTAGACTCTAGTAATGAATTTGTCTTGATTCAGAGAGTATTTGTTTGTGCATCATCTGTCCTATTAGAAACAAGTGAGCAGCCGATGCCAATAATAATACACAGTTACTGAGTTAGACAGTTCTGATCTCTAACATTACATCACTGTCAAGGACTGAAACCAAGAAATAACATCTCATAAGGTTTGTATAGAAATGGTTCGTTTTGAAAGTAATTTATTTCATATATTCAGACATATCATGCTCTTGTGATTTATCTGATTCTGAAGTCTATACTTTTATTTTTAGAGATTCATAGAGACAAGTCAAGAAGTAAGGTCACAGTCACAAACAATGTCTCACAAAAATGACACATTGCATGAAAAAATGGTGTATACCACAAGCTAAAACTATATTGATGTTTGTTTCAGAGATTCAGTAAGTCTGGTACTGGTATTTTTGTTATTTGACAATTGAACCACAAAACTCAGAAATTAGCTGGTAGCCTAGGCGGAGGTCGCTCCGTCCCCTTTGTCCAGCACAGGTGGTTGGACAAACACTACACTGCTAGCGAAGAATTTAGTAAGCAGATATAGGCGTTATGGCTAATTTTATGACGACGTTTCAGTTTATTTGTGATTAACCCTGCTACCCCACTCGCTGTAAATTATAAACCACGCGCCCCGCCTCGTAAACCACACCGAAAGGTACTAAAAGGTTATTGATAAAGAAAGAAAGAAAGAAGCCCCGCCTCGTCTGCCAGCACCAGGGTGGTAAATCTACGCTTAGCGCCGCCAAAGTCTGGTTGCCGCTTGGTGCTTGGGTGGTAAATCTACGCTTTGGGGGTGACCTATAAAATGCAAACGGTCTAAAATCTTTTTATAGAACAAGTTCAGGAAACTTCTAAGGTCATATCTAAAAATAACAGCCAAGCAAATAAAGTTTATGATAATATAACGTGAATTTCCGGGTTCGTCTTTTTTGTGGATTAAAAGTATAGTATAGTTTTTCATTGCTTGTTTACCTTTTACTCGTTTTCACCCAGCCAACGCCTGGGCACACTAATATTTATGCCCATGACTTCCGGTTGGGCAACAGTGGGGTAGCAGGGTTAACATTATTATCTGCATTTATTAAGTCTATCATCATGTAATACTACATTATTGTTGTGTTTTGTGTTTGTCTAAGAAGATTTTGCACTGAAATAAAAGAGCTTTAATCGATGAGCTAGTAACGGTTGGGTTCCTCTACCACTATGCACTATGATGTGGCTCTCTCTCTCTCTCTCTCCCTCACTCTCTCTCTCGCACACACATAAATACACACACTCACTCTCCCCTCTCTCTAGCGCACACATTCACACACACACTCATTCTCTCTCTACTAACACTCAGAGACAAACACACTTATTAATTCACTCTCATCATTCTTTCTGCAAGGGTCTAAATTTTCCGCGGATCTGCAGAATTCTGTGGTTTTTTATCTTTCCGCGGATCTTTTCCGTCCCGTCCGATGGCCACGGAACTTTCTTTCTTATCCAATTCCCTTCTACTACCTTTACAGTGTAGGGCCAGCACAATGAGTCTGGATTTCTCTGGATCAAGATATTAAGCCAAGCAGGTGATCAACCCAATGTGAGGCTGGAATAGCTAACAAGTTTTATTAGAGTTGTCTTATTGAGGTTCTTGTTTTATTTTTTGAACAATTTTATATTTACTCTCTGTTTGAAGCTGTAAATGCCAAGAGATAGTTACTGTCATTAACAAGGTTTGTATTGCAAAGAAAATTGAGTAATTCGTAATCTTGTTGACCAGCGTCCTATGTTACCTTTACCAGAATTAGATGTTTTTTTTCACTTGGACTATGCTTAGATTATAATCTATTCAGGCACACAAAAGTAAAGTAGAGACCCTGTCTGGAATGATGCAAAGTAGGAAAGGTCGTTAGGAAGCTGGTCTACAAGATTAAAAAATTGTTTGATACAATCTTTCTTTTTTTTCAATTAGGTTCACATCAGCATTCAACTCTCTCTCTCTCTTTGTTGACTGACATGGTTTTGGGGTGAAGGTTTTCTGCATTTGTACATTTTCTGACATGTCTGGTTACTTCAACGTTATGGAAGAAAATGACGCAGGCAGTGATGGAAATCATCGCAATTTGGGAAATGGTCACAATCAAGAGTCCGCTTTACAGCTCTTTGTCAATGCTAAGAAAAAAATCAATGACATTTTTCGTGATATTGGACAGTATGTTCTTGAAGCCAACAAGTTTGTCACAGGTTTGTTCCTAAAATGTTTAAATCAGCATCACCTGATTTTTGTTTTTACTCATAAAATATGTGCATGATGTTAGACATGTTTAAAAAATAATAATGATAATAATATGCAACACTTCTATAGCGGCAATATCCATCAAGAAGATGCTCATTGGCGCTGTACAATGCTTAATAACAAGGGGAAGTGGCGTATAGGTTTTCACCGAGTGAGTCGAACCCGGTACCTTTCACTTCAGAGGCGAGAACCGTACCTCTGTGTCACTGGGACCCCCTACACCCAAGACGTTGACGTCAATGAAACACACCAAAACCGAAACGACGACAAAACAAAAAGCAACCCTCTTCAAGTACATAGTATCATAAAATTCAAAGTAGTTACAACAATTTAGTTTGGTCTTAAAATATTGAAAATTTATACAGCTTCTAGTCTCTGTGGATGGAGAGTTCCAGACCATTGGTGTAGCAAAGGAGAAGGAACAGGTGGAAAAGGATGTTTTTGGTTTGATCTTTCAAGTTGTATATCTGTTGAAATGAGCGAAGGATTCGAGATGGCCTGTACACAGAGATTTCAGATACTCTGGTGCTGCATCATTAATGCATTTAAAGACTAAACAGGCAATCTTTAACCTTATTCTCATTTCAACAGGCAGCCAGTGAAGTGATTTCAGAACGGGGGTGATACTATCTCTAATTTTTGTTTTCTTGACTATTCTGGCAGATTTGTTTTGCAGATATTCTTTTTGTACAATGGTTTGAATATAAACACAGTATCTGAAATAGTTTTGAACAGAAATTGAATTTAAAATCAGGTAATTTGATTTTTATTGAAATGAGATGAAGTACTCTTTTTTTCTTCTTCTCTTTTCTTTACAGATGTGTCAAGCTCAGTGGATACCTCTGGAATTTTGACAGAAGATAGTGTCAGTGCAGTGAAAGGTTTCAAGGAAAAAGTAGAAGGCATAACAGAGGTTCTTGCTCGGGATCACATGAAGGTGGTTTTTTTTGGGAGGTGAGTGGTCAATGTTGTGTGTTTGATGTTTCAAATGTTTGAAAAATAGTTAAGGATGACCAATTTGAGGATATTTTTACTGCTGGGAAAAGCGTGGCCTTTTGAAATACTTTACTGTTAAATGTGATAAAAAATAATAGGGATCATGGTTTCGTAAAATTATTGAGATGAGATCCCATCGTATTCTTGTGCATATATTACATATGAATCTGCCATAAGACTGGAACAATTTCCCACCAACCACTGTCAGAAAACGTGACTTACAATCATTCTAGGACAGTTTGAAGATGGTCACACAATGAGCGAGCCCTTTTGGATTTTGTTCAGTTTTTTTGTATTATGTATTTCATTTTGCGACAATACGCCAGAGGTGGTCTGCAAATTAACGGAAGAAGAAGTATTATATTTTTGCAAATATTTCAGAACCTCCAATGGCAAGAGTACAGTCATAAATGCTATGTTACGAGATAAGATCCTGCCAAGTGGAATTGGCCATACCACAAACTGCTTCATTCAAGTGGAGGGCTCAGATAGCGCTGAAGGATTCCTTCTGACAGAAGACACAGATCAACCCAAAAACATTACAGTAAGTGTGCCAGATGTGGCAATTCATGATAAGATCTCACGTTTTATTGAAATAGAAATTGAAAAAGTTATTTTAACAATGAACTGTTTAAAAACATTGTTTAGGTTATCTCATCAAAATCTTTTTTTCTTTAAGTCATTGATGTTCTTTAGAAAAACTGCTCTTTGTAAAACTTGTAATGTTATGTCCAGATTTGATTGAGAAGGCTTATAAAATGATACACATGATAAGACATCATGTAACAATATTTAGCCTGTTTTATAGAGTGCAGTTATAGGCTTAGAAATTGGAAGGAAGGAATATATGATTTATGACAAGGGGCTGGCTGTGTGGGACAGTGACTAACACACTTTTATAGTACTTGGTTGGGGGAATGCTTTTTTTTTTGGTCTTGGTTTCAAATATTGGTGAATTTAATATGAGTTTATTTTACAACATTGAAGCTTTGTGACACATAATATTATTTTATTTTTATACATAACCTTCTTTAAACCTTCTTTAGGATATTAAGCAACTGGCATCTGCTCTTAGTCATGTCAAGCTTCAAGAGAATTCCCTGATTCGTATTGTGTGGCCCAAGGACAAATGCAGATTATTGCGTGAAGATGTTGTATTGGTTGACAGTCCTGGCATTGACGTTACCCCTGACCTTGACCTCTGGATTGACAAATTCTGCATGGATGCCGACGTGTTCGTATTAGTGTCAAATTCAGAATCTACACTCATGCAAACAGTACGTGTGTAAACTGTCTAAGACGAACATTCATCATGCAGAATAGATATTAGATTTCTCATTGAAGGACCATTAATTTTCTTTGGTAACAAAATCTTGTTTACAGACTTATGTAATGGATGGGATACTCATCAGAAGATGAATCCTAGACACAAATGATTTTATCTATTGACATCACATTACTATTCATTTTATTTTCTCATTGTGTGTTAATTTCAAACTAGCTATAGATTTGCATAATTTATAGATCCTTTTATGTTTATGAGTTGGTTTTGCATTGTGCTAACGAGTCGCAACAGAAACATTATATTAATGATTTTGTCTTACTCTTCAGGAGAAAAACTTTTTCCATAAGGTCAGTGCCAAGCTGTCGAAACCAAACATCTTCATCTTACAGAACAGATGGGACGTTTCTGAAATGGAGGAGGAAATTGAACAGGTAACACCCCACCAACATCCTTCTTCTGTTGAACTTTCGATATCCCGGTCAACATTTATTCTTATTAGAGACATTATTGATAAGTGATCATCTTAGCCCACTCAAGCACACTTGGGGGACTTTGGCACCGTTGGCCCAGGACAGGCAGAGGTGGAGGTCTTTTGTTGCTACCCTAAGCGCCAGTGGGCGTAACAGGTTATAGTCGTAGATCATCTTAGCTGGAATTTATTCTTGGGGTCAAAGCTATTTTTGGATGTAAAGCCTCCTTGGTAGAGGCAAGAAGCAAGGGTACCAAAACCATGAGACCCGACGTTCCTATCACCCTTCTCTAGCCATTCACATAATAGCACAGTGTATAATCTTGCTTTGAAGCCTTTGGATCTCCTTACAAACACCCAAAACCAGATGTTGCCATGTCTATGAGAGCCCGCGAATACACATCACCGGGTCATGAATATGTCAACAGTTTGGCACATTTCCCACCCATTTCAGTCATCAGGGCTGGGGCTATTGCTTGGCAATTGTCAATCATTTAAAAATGTCTTATCTGATATGCCTAACCAAAGAGACCAACTGCTAAACAACACAGACGGATGGTCACCGGAGAGGACATTAAAACCATAGTGACAATAATTAATTCATGGGTGTCATACGTCTGGCTCAAGCTGGACTCCGGGGTTTTTTTTCAACTTTAAGAATCTGCCTGTTTAATGAGTTAAGCTCTGTCTGTGACCATTCATGCTGTTTGTCTTTGGTCAAGTTGAGCTCAGGCTTTTTTTATGTGCCATCCCCTGGCACCCGTGTTAACGTAACAAATTAAAAAGCTATGAATGCTTGTTTATGACATGAACGCGCCAACTGTGGTCACTGCCCTGGCAAAATTCAGAATTGAATCTACCCATATCTAAACTGTCACTGTCATTTGATAGGATCATAGATTTATCTCATATATTTCCAATTCTGTGTCCACCATCATAGGGCTGGCCGTACAATGAAGAGTCGAATTGTAATTCTTTATTTAGAGAAGTTGTGACCTTTGTTTCTTAATTGATCTAATTTTGCCTTATGTGTAACTACATTGTGTTACATATTTTTTGTTCAGGTGAAACAGCAACATTTGGACCGCAATTCTGCTTTCCTTTCGGATGAGTTGAAGGTCACAGACAAGAAGTCCGCCAAAGACCACATATTTTTTGTGTCTGCTAGAGAAGCATTGGTTTCCAGACTGAGTTCAGACAGAGGTACCCCCACCCCAGGTATGTTCATCATTGTTTTGTTGTTTTGTTATCCAAACCACATTATGCCCCCAAGGAGTGTTGTGGCCAGCTCCATGTCCAGCATTGCTGAACACAGAG
>JARBEQ010267222.1:0-10108 GCA_030265355.1 Tritonia tetraquetra
AGTGCGCATATCTCTGTTTGGTGTGTTGTCAGGGTGTGAGAGAGAGTGAGAGAGAGAGAGAGAGAGAGAGAGAGAGAGAGAGAGAGAGAGAGAGAGAGAGAGCCTGACAGAGAGGAAAAACAGGGAAATGACAGACAAGATTCAATGATTTTGTTTCATATTTCACTTTTTTCTAAACAGCATATTTGACGGTGATGTTTTTACGTTTTATTGCATAGGTACAATGCTGACGTACCATAAGATTTCATACTTGAATGAAATAAAGAGACTACGTTATTTGCAAAACATTATGGACATTTTATGAAATTGTGTATGATTTATTTTTTGTATGTTTTAGAGAGCTGTCGTCACTACACCGTATCTTGTTAAATGGGTCGACAACAATAAGTAAGATGTACTTTGGCTTATTTACAACTGCTCTTTACCCATACAACGATTATTCTTTTAAAAACCCAGATAGTTATGAAGGCTTATATTTGAGTCTAGTCGTGGCATGTTGATAGAAACTGGATGGCTGTATGTAAAAACGATGTAAAAAAACTAACTAATTTCTCCAATAGTTACACTCAAAGTCATATTCAAAAGGAATTTCAAGTTACTCCTCTCTACAAAAGAAATTCGACTTGGTTTTCAGGCTATAAAGCGGAGAAAAACCGAGTAGATGGTCTTCTCGTGTTTTGGTTAGATATCACATTTATTTTGGAATCTATTGGGATCCAGTCAACACTTCGCTCATGGAACATTTTGGTCAAGTGAGTGGTTGTGGGACTTTTAAAAACTTCTTTCTTTCTTTCGTTTACATTATGTACCTTTCGGTGCCAGTCGTATGTACCAACAGACTTCCTCCACTAATTTATATAATTTGTCGTTCTGTTTGCTTCGGTTAGTTTTCTACAATATCTGAATAACTTTACTCCAAATTTTCCTTGGTCCATTTCTTGTCAATTTACCCTGCTGCTTACAGTCATCGTTCCTCCGGTTTAAATGTCCAAAAGTTATTCCTTTGATTCAATCGTTCATCGTCATGTTTCTGTGGCGACGTGACTGAAACTGTGTCGTCGGGCTTCAAACAACCGAAAAAAACCCCAAACAAAACAACCCAACAAACAATCTACAATTAGTTATCCAAAACGATGCTCGTACAATTATATAATCAAGTCACAACAACACCATCTTCAACACAAATAAACAGGAAATGATCACTCACAAATAGAACCCATAACAGGAGTTTATTGACATAATTATAAATATTGTCAAAAGTGAGAAATATGTGGGACATTTATTGTTATAAATACAATCACAAACTCGAGTTAGATTTATTTTTTTTAATAATTGAGTAATGAGGTTTAATTACAAGCTTCCTTTTAAATATTAAATTATCCTTTTCAGCACATGGAAGTTGTCACTTATGGTTTATAATTTACAACGACGTTAGTTTACCTCCCTCAGAAAACACCAACTACACTCCTAGAGATGTTGGTACTGTTCATTTCTGTCACCACGGCTGACAACCCGAACTTCCACGTATCTTTACGGTCCTTACTGTGCCCCTCCATCGGTGGGGAAAAGGCAAAGTTGACTATTTGCCCCTCCACGTAAGCTGTAGTATTTTTATCCTGATTGGGCTTGCTAATGACATGAGAAAGCAACAGCTTGGCTTGGCCATTGTCCACCTCGATCACCACAAGTCTGGCCAGACCAGAAGAGTCCGTCATTCCAAATACAAGCTGGTCATTGCTTCGGCCATTAGATCGAGTAATGCTCAGCCTGGATGTGATCCAGCCTCCAATTTTTTCAAAAATTGTATCTGGAAATAAAATATTCAATTTGATTAGGGTTATTGGTTTCATAAGACGTTATAGGATACCAGAGCTCAGGAGTCATAAGGGCAGTGGATAGACCAGGCAAACTCTACTTACGTAAATAGTGTCTTTACAATGCTGTTGTATGGAAATTGTTTGAAAAAATACAACGATAATATTATCTAATGTGGAAAAACCTGCTTAGGTTTTTTAACTGGGTTTACCATGAAGGTATCAGCAAATATTGCCATGGTCAAAACCTGAGCAACGTCTAAACTATCACTGTGTCATTCAAATGTCTGGCCTTGGCTTTCTGGTGGATAGGGTTTTTTCCAGCACTGTTTCCAGTTGGCAATAACATGCACGTTGTCATGTGTAAATAAAAAAGTAACGCATTCATCTTATGGCGCATGAGTGTGAGTTGACCTTCTTTTGCTCTAGTCAATCTACGGTTTAAGTAAACACACGATGACTATAGACGTCTAAAATGACACAGTCTTACAATTCAGCATTTCAATGTCCCATTGCCAAGACATAAATCTTAGCAGATGTAAAATAAAAGTCTACATTAACACTCCCAAAGACAAATTCATCAACATAATATGGTATAATGATTAATCAGTTTTTGACAAACAAGTGTCAGCCATTTCAACCATTTTCTTCAAGAACGTATCTTATATTAAATGAATACATTATTATTATTATTATTATTATGTTTACAATGTAATCAACAAGTCATTTCAAATCTATATTGGTAGGGATCAAATCAATAGGACATACCAATACCACTGAGGGGCATAACAGTTCCATTAGAAGAATCGTACGCCTGGAGCATGGCTGGAGAGCGGTTCATGATCCATATCTCATGCTGTTCATCGCGACTTTTTCTCACGCTTTCTCCAACTTTATTCAACGGCTTATTGTAAGTATCAAACACGGCCATGGGTCCATAGATACACGACGTCCTGAAGACGAGGGTTCCTCCACTACCATCGTCTCGTATTGCCCATAACGATCCAGGCCACGGCTGATTCTTCGTCTTGGCGTTTCCAGCGTCTTCGAGACCTTCTGGGACATTGACATAAACTTTACCGTCAAAGTAGGTGACGATTGGCTCCAAACCATTTTGTGACCAAGCGGCATTAGGAAATGGTCGTCGCTTTCCCTGGCCTGTCCATTTCCCAAAGTTAAAATACCAAGCAATTACAATCCTTGGCGCCATCTGACGAAGAATGTCGATCGCGTAGAGACGTAACATTCCTGACGTTTTCTGTGCGTTCTGTAAAGAAACAAACACCGGGCATCATAATGTACAACTGTATTACAGCCATAAGAATGAAACAACTTGATCAAGTCGATCGGTTTATGCTCATCAGTGCAAAACTCTACAATAGCTGGTACGATATTCGTCCATCACAACCATTCTAGCCACCTGTTTTTACAATTCTTATTTTGGTTCTTGTTAAACAATCCCCCCTTTGGGCTGTAACACAATAATATAGGAACCAGCCTTACGTTGGACAAGGAAGCAAACATCCTCTAGATCAAGTTTCTAAGAAAAGGACATAGGTGATTAGCCCAACTTATAAATCGTCATATTTTGTGTAATTGCATCTTTTAAAAATTCATGTATTCATTCTTTTTTTTTTATTATTCTTATTTTTATCTATTTATTCATTTATATATTTATCTGTTGTTTATAATCTAAAAAAAAATATTATCATTTTATTCTATTTCTTATTTCATTAATTTTTTTTCAATTTTATTAAAAATTATGACTATTTTATTTATTCATTTGCTTACTTATTTATTTATTGTTCATTTTTTATTCATCACTTTTATTTTATTTTTAGGGGGGGGGGGGAGGGGAGGGGGTGGATATAACTTGTATATTCTTATACCTCTTGGAAAGTTCGAGATGCTAATCCAACATGTTGATAAGCTTATATGTTTTGTTTTGTTTGATGAGGAAGGGGGTGGGCGTTCTCTCGTGTTCTTTTTCTGACGTTTTGGGTGCTGCTCATTAAACAATTAGAATCATCAACAACAGATATACAAGACCAATGAATACCTTTGAGTCCATCTTGTCCGGGAGGAAATAGGTCATGACGTAAGTCCGGAATCCAGCGATGATTGGCTGGCTGCAAATAATAAATGTTCCACTCATGCGCTCTATAGTTCCCCGCAAGCCAATGGACCCACCAACTATACCATCTGAAGATGGAAAGATGAAGGTATTTTAACAGGTTCTAATGATATCCATAATAGAAAAGTGAAACGATTGAAAATCACATCCCCTATTCTCTCCTCTCCCTCTGTTTTCTTGATTTAAATAAAACATTTCTTTCGAACCTTCAAACTCTCCCTTCCACACATACATCTCAGTGGATTTTGCAAAGTTTGCTTTCAATGACTCAACGCTTTCTCATAAAAATGTTATTTGTGTAATGTCTGATGTATTTTAATGCTTCCAATAACGATGCCACCTGTGAAGACATATATTTCTTGCAAACGAAAAACGACCTGCCGCTTGCTTGATAGGACGCTGGTCTATCGCAGATTACTTTTCAAGACTTAAGCTGACAAGTGAGGGCAACGGAGACTTCCTTCGTCTCTTGGTTGGGCAAGCGGTATACTAGCAACGGTATCTATCCTCAACATAGAGTCTTCCAGGTCGTCTAGGATTATCATCATTGCTCGACTTGACAAAGTTAAAATAACATTGCAAAAGGCTTGTATCATTACTTGTTTTAAAATCAAACGTTATCTTCTCACTAAGTTACAGACATTTTCACTTCAGATGGATATATTATGCGCTATCGACGATTTTTTAAATCCTGAATCGAGGCATCATAAAACTACTCATAGATAGCTGAGGTTGTTTCTGCCACACCTTTTTGCCCAGTACATCGGAACGCAAAATGACAAGTAAATTTTCCGATTTGTTTAAAATCTTTCCTCATTGTTCCATCGGTACAGTCAATTGCTACATACTATGTCTACAAATCGAGTAAGCGAGAAAATCTTCGTAGTTCTTTGCACAATAAAACAAATATTTCAGTACCAATGCTGGAGCTTGAAGCCACGAACTTCATCGTAAAGAGAATAACTACAACCAGTGAGATGTTATGTCCTCATCCCCGAGTCCAATGAATGGGGTCCTTTTAGATCACTAGTCGACAACGTTAAAATTCCCTTGGAAGCAGTTTTATAACGTATTCCGGAATCAAGGCTTAATGCCAGTTAATGGCATAATGTACGAAATCATGAGTCGGTCACTTAGCACTGCGCCCTTGTGATACTAATTTACAGAAAGCTGCCAGTATTTTCAAAAAAAATGCCTTCTGTACATGAAGTCATTGACCGTCAGAGGTTATATCACCCAAAAAACTGCTTGGAGTACCTGGTGATCTGCGGAGGACTGTGGACTTCGTTCTTCATCAACGATCAGTCAGACAATGGCGTCACGAGGGTATATGGCGCTCGGGAGCAATGGTTAAGGCGCCCCGCCCCTAACTGTCAAATATATGGCGCGCCCAGGGACATCCCCCTTCCATGCCCCCCCCCCCCCCCATCCTCAGGGACCCTACTGACGACATGATACAACGAAGAAGAAGTAGAAGAGGAAGAAGGTAGATATGACATGAGCTTATAGCCATTTCTTCCATGCTTACCAGTGAAGTAAGTGACAACCTGAGCTGTCTTGTTGGTAGATGCTGCCAGGAACATGATGCTATTGTTCCCCACCATTAAACTGTACAGAGGCATATAAAATAACTATGTGTACTTATGGGGATTGTGACTACAGACACTACGAGACTACAACAATGATGATGATGATAATGACAGATAAAGTCATCAAAAAAAAATCCACGATATACAGCAATATAATCGTAATTACTGTCGATGTTTGCGTGAAAGAAAATTGCTGTTCTTGCACACGTCACTCTAGTTATTGAGACACATGTGTTAGTTATTACAGCTTATGGAAATGACAGGGAATGACCTGGCGGGAGACTGCAGGGAGGGTATGACCTACAACGCACACAGAAGAGAGAGTGTAAGAGAGACATTTTTGAAGCCATCGTCACCTCTTTCGCCATCTTTGGCAGCCTAAAATCTCCCCCACTGGCTTCATTTTTGTCAAAATGCGAATGAGACTGTGGCTCTCTCCGTTCTCTTTTCCTCCAAGATATTGCATGCCTCTGGGCAGAACACACCAACCCATTCACACTTACTCTTTAGTGTGGTCTCATTTCATCACTTTATTTTCCCTGTAACATTTCATCTCAAGTCTACTACCTCCTGCACCACCTCACTTTTGCCAAAGTCACTTCATCTCTTTAGACCTCTGGGTAGACTGAACCCAGAGTAAAGTTAAAGGAAAGTAAACTGTATTAGTCTCTTTCGGGAAATTTGACTTTTACAATGGTGGACATAATATAATCAATCAAATATTAATCATAAATACATTACACATCAGAATAGACATATTATATAGCATTACAATATATAATCAGAAAAAATACAACAGTTACAACTTGTGGCCTCTCGTTCACCCCCCCCCCCCCCCACGCAGTTCAGCGCCCCGTGAGCTAGGGCCAAATATCTTGCTCAAAAGAACTCCGCAAGTAGGATTCGAACCAACGTCGTTCCGATTCCGGGGCGAACACGTACCACTGACCTACAACGCCCCTAAGATGAGATGCCAATCAGTTTTTTAAAAGGAAAACTTGGACCACGAAACCTCGGGCAAGGGGTTACCTGTGAATTGGCTTGATGATTCCTACAGGAATGGGGTGTTTTGGCTTCCCATCAGCCCCGACATAGTACAAGGCCTTCACATCCATCCCGATGACGTCACCGTAGATGTCCATGATGGGTAAATATGGAGAAGACATGGTGGTGTAGTTCCACAGCTTCTTCCCATTCGTCGGATCAACGCTCACGTAGCCGCTAAAAGAGAGGGATTGGTCAATAGTTTATTAATAGAAATAGAACTAGAGAGCTCAGAGAGTCACGTTTCCCATGCCAAATTCGAGATAACTCGCATGTGATCAAAATGAATCTCAGGACGGGCGATAACTCGGATGAGGTCACTTACAAATTATTTAGTGACAAAAACCTTCGTTCAATTGATGGTATTGTCAACTGGGCACACAGCGTCAACCCACTATATCCACAACTCTTTACTGGGCCATGAACAATACACTGAGTATATTTAATCAAAGACAGTCCAATAAGAAAAATTACACTTGACTAGTCCTTGTGGATACCCCCTCATCAATTGATAAAAACTGGGACGTTCTACCACTCTGCGCGGTGCCTTTGTATTTTTCTAATTTGTTAGTCAAGATATCACAAATATGTCATATCACCAAAACTCACTTTGTGGTTGTACAGACAACCGTTGCCTGGTCGCTGACACAACCTCTGGGGGTAAGGCTATCGGAGTCGTTGGAAGACACCGTCTCTAATTCCACCCTCCACGGCACGGTGCTGTTGAGGGAGGGAATGCCTGCACTCAGGGAGAAACTTCCCCAAGGGAGACAACCCCAGGATGGACATCCCGAGTCGATGTCCGCCACACATTTGTTGGTGCTCAAGACCAAAGACACCAAAACTGTTGGCCAAAATGTTCCCACCATTTTCTCTGGAAAAACATCATCGATAAGCATGATATTACTCACTGAGCGTTCCCTGGATCCTGGTCGCTCACCTTTAATAAAATACAGTTTAACAAATTTATAGAAGTCAGGGTTAATATTGTTTGTTTGTTCGATCGAACCCCATTAATACCGCAGAGAAGTGTTGGGGCCAACCTCATTTTCAGCCATAAAAGGCAGACAAGATACCCGGTATAAATCCAGGCACCCCGACCGCAAAGCATGCCTGAACACAGGGTTGGAAACTCTCTAGATCAAGTGTTGGGACCCATGAAAGGCACACAAGATACCCACCATAAATGCAGGACCCTGATCTCCAAACACGACTGAACACAGAGCCGAAATTTATATGGATCAAAGAAATTCAAACTAGCAGGTGGTCTTCCAATTGTCTTCAACTTTTTATTAACACCATGAGCAATACACTGAGCAGTATATATCATAAGTAAAGTCAATAAACAAATTAATGAAGCCCTTGTGGTCACCTCCTTAGCTATGGAAGAACAGAGAATTTGCCACTTTGGGCGCGGTTAAGATAAGATTTAATATTACAGAGACATTGCCTGCTCTTAAAGCAACACATCGATTATAGGACTCCGGAGACGTTACTTATACACAAGACAATAAAACAGTTGTCATAATCAATCAGGCGTATGTTCCTTGGGGGCGCCCGTAGCTCAGTGGTCGGAGCGCGGAAGACCGGGTTCAAGTCCCACCTCGTGCGGAATTTTTTCTCTGGACCTTTCAGAGTTTTCATGGCTGTGTCCTGGAGATTCACGTGGAATCTTCTCAAGTTCTATTGAACCGCCTTTGATATGGCCTTTATTTGTTAAAAAGGCGTTTAACGTCAAACTTTAGAACTTTAAAAAAGTTCCTTTCCCTTCTTAGTGACCCAACTAGTTGTGATTGAGAGGCCTAGGTGGTCTAATGAGTTTGAGGGCTATACTAAAGAGGAACAAACTTATTGGCAAGGCTTCAAATGAGGATCCAGACTAAGAGGTCACCAAGCCTGGTAAGGGCACAGTGGGTAATTCCCTGCTTGCCCGAACCAGATGGATTCAAAGTAATAAGCGTGTGACAGACTCAAGGATTGATTACACTGTGATGAAATGGAAACGGACTATGAATATCGGAACATGGAATATACTAGATCCATCAATGGTAAAGTAATAAACGAAGTCAAAAAGTATATGATAAATATTTTAAAAATAAGATACACTAAAATGAAAGGCCAAGGAATTGAGAATATAGGTAGCCTTACACTCGTACATTCGGGTGTCAATACTAATGAAAGAGCAAGAGCAGGAGTAGCAATACTACAAAAAAAACCAACAATGTATATGAACTCTGTGACTTTAATCTCATAAATGACCGACTCATAGAGACTAATATTGAATTTAAATGTAAAAATATCAAATTGATAGTAGGATATTGTCCAAACGAAGATGCCACCAGTTACAAATAGCCACTGGTACCACAAAACGAAATCAAGAAATTGTAATATTAGGTGATCTAAATGCAAGGGTTAGCAATAAGCATGGAACATGTTTTGGAGCAATATGTAAAGAAGGTGAAAATGCAAAAAGTGCTAATGGGGAAGTATTACAAAATTTCTGCATCCGAAATAACCTTAAAATAGCAAACGCTTTTTTCAAACACAAAGACATAGATAAATGGACCAGAATTTCAGAAGAGTGGAACGAAAAGTCAATAATAGATTACATAATAGTTAGTGGCCATCTGTTTTATTATACTAATGACGTCAGAGTTAAAAGAGGAGCAGAAATAAATAGTGATTATTATTATTATCATTATTATCATTATTTTTATTATTATCATTATTATTATTATTATTATTATTAGTAGTAGTAGTAGTGGTAGTAGTAGTAGTAGTAGTAGTAGTAGTAGTAGTAGTATTCTGCGTGTGTTAAATCGTTAGCTGTGTGACATTTTATTTCCTTTGGGCAATTGTGATGATAGATTGATATACGAAATTGTTTGACGGGTAAAAAAATGAGAATCGATTTTTTTTTCATTATGAATTATGTCGATGATAAAAACTTGTATTGGAGTCACCGTAACCTCTTGGAGGAGGAGGAGTAGGAGTAGTAGTAGGAGTAGTACTAGTAGTAGTATGAGTAGTAGGAGGAGGAGGAGGAAAAGAAGAGGAGGAGTAGTAGTAGGAGTAGTAGTAGTAGTAGTAGTAGTGGTGGTGGTGGTGGTGGTGGTGGTGGTGGTGGCGGCGGCGGCGGCGGCGGCGGCGGCGGCGGTGGTGGTGGTGGTGGTGGTGGTGGTGGTGAGGAGGAGGAGGGGGAAGATGAGGAGGAGGAGGAAAAGAAGAACAAGAAGAAGAAGGGGAATAGGGAGGCTAGGAGGAGAAAAAGAAGAGAAGTAGTAGTAGTAGTACTATTAGGAGGAGGAGGAGGAGGAGGAGGAAGAAGGAGAAGAAGAAGAAGAAGGAGAAGAAAAAGAAGAGGAGGAGTAGTAGTAACAGTAGTAGTAGTAGGAGTAGTAGTAGGAATAGTAGGAGGAGGAGGAGGAGGAGAAAAAGAAAAGGAGGAGGAGGAAAAGAAGAGGAGGGGGGGGGGGGAGGAGACAAAGAAGAGGAGGAGTAGAGGTAGTAGTAGTAGGAGGAGGATG
>JARBEQ010267233.1:0-10107 GCA_030265355.1 Tritonia tetraquetra
GTTGTGGTGGAGAGGCTTGAGTGGTCTAATGACTTTGAGGGCTATACCAAACAGGTACAACCATATTTGGAAGGCCTTAAATGAAGATCCAGACCAAGGAGTCACAGGGCTCGGTAAGGGGCCCTGAGGTGGCAGCCCCAACACTTATCTAGAGCACAGTGGGATAATCTCCTACTTGCCCGAACCAACTTTGGACCACAAGACTTTACAACACAGCATGTCGTAATAACCAAACAATTCATAAACAAAAAAGAAGCGTTTGACAAACAGCCAAACCAAAAATCACTCCCCATACCAAATTTGAAGTGAGTTGATCTTACAAGAACGTTCAAACATTTTACTATGAATTTGCTGAAATGATGGTTACCAGAAGTTTTCATACAATAAATTATATGTGTATTATTTGAAAATAGAAAAAAAAATGACACTAGAAAATAATAGACAGAGACACAGAACAAATGGGGTATTACCCTTCCTCAGCTTACAAACATTCTTGAATTCTTGACAGTGGTAGATGACAAGAAAAAGCTTTTAAACTTACATCATCAACATGATGCTCCGGCAGTTGCATCTGACGTGCCTTGGTCTTGGGTTTAACAATAGTTGGAACCATCATATCGAATCTCGTCTCATCGGGCCCAGGCTCCACCAGATCCTGATGGAAAAGAAAACAAACAATTGTTCAAAGCCTAGTTGTTCAAAGTCTGAAGTTTAAAGCCATGAAAAATCTGAAAGGTGCAGAGGAAAATTTTTGCACAAAGCCAAACTCGAACCCTGTAGTGACTTTCCAAATGCGTTAGTGATGCCCTCGAGGCTAGTAGTCTACAACCACTTCAAGGTTATACCAACACCACCAACATCCACTTCAAGGTTATACCAACACCACCAACATCCACTTCAAGGTTATACCAACACCACCAACATCCAGTTCAAGACAATGACAACACCACCAACATCCACTTCAAGGCAATAACAACACCACCAATATCAACAAACAAGTGAATCATAATATATCCTTCGGAATATCCATAGCCGAGTGGTTTAATCATTCTTCTCTGGATTATGAGGAAGTTTAGGGTTCAAATCTTGCCTATGCTATGCAGGATTTTTTTCTCTGGACCTTTCAAACTTTCAGTGGTTCCAGGCTGTGCCCTGGAGATTTATGTGGAATCTTCAAGTTCTATTGCACCATCTTTGAACCTTAATGTGATGATGATGTAACCATTCTGTGATGATGATTCTCAGAATCTCCTTTGCCACAAATTGACTGCTCCTAAAAAGGCTCTCCTCCTCCTTCCACAATGCTGTCGCCATCATTATGATCCTCATCGTCATCATCATCCTCATCGTCATCATCATCCAGGGTTGTGCAGCTTGGCATTGGCAATCACAGCTCTCCATACCTCTCTCATCCATGTCACCTGTCAATAATGTTTTCTCTCTGTCTGCCTCTTCAAACAATACAGCTGCATTGAAATAATATGATTAAAATCATGGTAATGATAAATCCCCTACCCAATTGGTAGCCTCGAACATAATGACGTCCAAAGGGTCCCCGACAATTTCATTCTCTATGATGGTCAAGGAGTGACAAGCTGCCATTGCGGTCAATAGTGGACCTTTGGACAAACTGGGAACTTCCCTCTCCATCTTTTCAAACCTGGCAAGTGGAAAAATAAAAGAGAAGACAATTAAAATTAATTATTCTGCAGAGCAGTATTGGGGCCAACCCCATGCTAAGCCATAAAAGGCACACGAGATATCCTGGTATAAATCTAGGCACCCTGACTACCAAGCATAGCTGAACACAGGGTTGGGAATCCTCTGGATCAAAGAATCTCAGACAAGGAGGTGATCAGCCCACTGTGTCCTAAACTCTTTATTGATACAATGAGCAATGCACTGGGCAGTATAAATCATAATCAAGGTCAATAAACAAATTAATGTAGTGCTTGTGGTCACATCCTCAGCTATGTAAGAACTGGAAGATTTTGCCACTTTGGGCAAAATTACAAATGTTATCAAACAAAATGACAAGAATTTTGATTTTTTTAAAATGACCCTTTAATTCCTTAACTCTTTGACTACCAATGGCCGGTTCATCGGCCTATTCATTGGCCGGTCTGGCAGTCATTAAAGCACCTTTATACTGACAACATAACATTCTACATTCAATTCCCTTTCTTTTGATGCCTAATACGTATGTGTAGTAGCAATCGGACGGTCATGAGGTCCATTTTGGCAAACACATCTGTAACCGTCTCCACGTTCCAAAATATATTGTCGTCCAACCCTATTTGGACAGTGGTATTCAAAGAGTTAAAAATCCTTACATCAATGTTCAGAGAAGTGTTAAACCCCTATGATATGCCTATCAATAAATGGTCAGATAATCCAACAAAACCCCAAACTTATGAATTGAAGCAGATTTACAAACACTGTTGACAGTTCAAAAGGTGGTGTGTTTTTTAATGCTCGCTAGTACAGTAGTAAGATACACGAAGAGGTAATAGACATTGTGTGTGGTTACCCACCTGGCCTGGTCTGCCTTGACCACCCCGTGCATGTTCAAACCATCCTCAGTTAAAGTCCCCGTCTGACAAATGACACACAAAAAAAAGGTATTCATGAGATCAAAATGACTCAAAGTTGTACATTTTTTGTCCCTTTACAAATTGTGTTTGAGTGAAAGCAATGGTGTCTGGAATCACAACCAAAACTAGATGCACGCTCATCATATCAATAGGGTCGTCAACTATCCGTGTAAGTCGATTTTTCACAATTTTCCAAGAGGTGAAACAAATGTTCCCATTCAGCAAAGTAAAGGAAAAGTCCTTCGAAACTTTGACATCATACACTGCTAAAGCTAGCCTTTTAATATAATATGTAAATATTTCTTTTTAAAACAATCATGCAATTTAACAGAAAATATTGTCGTGCAGATAGACGGTTAGGAACATGTAATAACTGCTGAAATCCTGCAGCAAATGTGAAATCATCCTTCGCCTCTAAACATGTATGTGCCAGATACATGGTTAAAGAGGTGGTGATTGCATGTATGTGCTAGATTGTTGTGATCTTTTATACTATTTATAGCATGTCTTGACCTCTAATATCAATTATGAACCCACAGAGATTGCTTGTGACTATTTTAGCTTTAAAAAAACCCAATCTAATTTTTCCAGTTACAAGTTTAGTTCATGACGCCATCAATATGTTTCTTTCTATTTATAATGAAATAAGTGCTGCTGGAAGTAAAATGAATGAACAAGATGGGGTAGGTAATGTATGAACTTCCAAAAGGGACAGAGCACAGGGACGTAGAACGTTTCGGGCCACAACGCCCTTCTTTCAGCTAACAGACAAAAAACACAGAACACACAACACAAAAATAGGTGTAGGAATCTCCAACAATTCGATTAAGACCTATCGTCTGGCCAGTCAGTAACCGAATCATTTCTATTTATAATCAATGTTGATTTATTTTGTGAAAATCAAATAAAGAACAGCACATACAGGCTGCCTCCCTTACCTTGTCAAAACAGACAGCGCTGATGGTACCACAGATGTTAATACCCTTGGGACTGATACAGTAAACCTTCTGGTCTTTAAGACGTCGTTGAGAGAAGACGACACCCACTGCCAGGGCAGCTGGTAGGGCAGGGGGTACAGCAATGGTGATGAGGTCGAGGGTTCGAAGTACAATGTCACTGGGGTCATCCCCATCTTTAACCTGAAGGAGAGAAAATTTGACAAGAGATACGATTGGTATGTTAAGTAAGTAGGAGAATCCCATTAGTATTTAGCATTTTGGGGGGAAATAGTAAGTGCGGTTAAGAGGCTTCCAAGGAGGCGAGGTGGTCGAGTGGTCTAAACTACAGACTTCCATGGCAAGGGTCGTGGGTTCAAGTCTGGCTTCAGGCACTTTGTTTTTTCCTTGGGCAAGAAACTTTACTCTGTTTGCCTCACTCGAGACCCAGACGTAGAAATGGGTACCAATTCTCAAAACGAGTCTTGGGAAAGTACCCTGTGCTAGATCAGCATCCTATCCAGAAAGTGACAAATTGTCACTTGTCTGCTCCACGCGACTGAAACCGGGTTAAGCTCCGGCCCTATGAGCCTATAAGGACATAGATAGATGGATTAAGAGGCTTCAGGCTTTTGTGGCTTCTGCTTAACTCAGTTCTAAAGTTTGAAGTTGCATGCCTTTTTCAACACATAAAGGTCATATCAAAGGTTGTTCTAAAGAACTTGAGAAAATTCCATGTGAATATCCAGGGCAGAGCCTTGAAAACTCTAGAGGGTCTAAAGAAAAAATTCTGCACCAGGTGGTAGGTTCCGCATCCAAAGTCTAGTGTCTTGAACTCTGAGCTAGGGACACCCCAACCCAGTCCTCAGCGTTCAAAGTCGAGTGATTTGACCACTGAGCCACAGACGCCCCTTAACCCAGTTCTGATAACGTGAAGCAGGCAAGTGACAAATTGCCACTTTCTTTCTTTCTGAATAGGATGTCTGTCTCTTGCAGATAACTTTCCTGTTTGAGAAGAGGTTACCACTTCAATACCTGGGTCTAGTGAAGCAATCAGAGTAAAGTTTTGTGTCCACAGAAACAACAAAATGCTTGAAATGGGAGCTGAACCCAGGACCCTCAACGTGGACATCCTGTCTTCACCACTTCGTAACCATGGAAATAATATAACAATATTTGATTTGAATAAGAAACAGATGGAAGGAGATCATGTCAGTAGTGTTCACTGTCTTTCTATACTCTGCCTGCTACACCTCTAATCCTGCTATGGTAATTTTTTTTAATTGACTAAGTTAGATACACGTAATAGTAATTTATATGCAATTTAGTAATTTATATGTGCTTGTTTTTTTATTCGATCTCATTGTCATTTATATTGTATCCATATAATTTGTAATTGCCCTCTGGGGATGAATAAAGTCTTCTGAATCTGACTCTGAATTCGCATGTCCTTGTTTTTATAACCCCGGAACAATCATCATGGTCTACCCTTCTTCCCAGTTCCAAATGTCATCTTTCAAACTCTACTCCCTACACACACTGTGGGGGCCTCATGGCATAGTGGTTAATGCTTTCGCTTCATGAGCAGAAGTACTGGGTTTGAATCCCGACAGCGACATTGGGATATTTTCCTTTGAACTTTCTTGAGTTTTATGGCTCTGACCCTGATGATTCCAATGGAATCAAGTCCTATCAGAAACTAGTACTAACAAAATACCACTGCTAAGACCACATGCACCATTTTCAGAACCCAGTGGCGTTTGACTCTCCATTAGCGGGAGAGAAAGTGGGTGGTGACCCTTGGACTCAAGTGATAAATCACACAGGGAGCAAGGGAAGATAGGACTAACACTAATCAATCACAAATACCAGGTACACATAACTTTCCACAAGCACCATTGAAGTTGCTTCAGCTGGTGTTTTGTTGCTGGTGGTGTTTTGGTATTTTGTTTGTGGATATCAATGCACAAATTAACCATTAACCGCAAAGAATGAAACAAAGAGAAAAAAAAGAAAGAAGAGCATGTTTTCTAACACAGCTTTCATATCTGAAATTGTACAATAACCTTTTGAAGAAATACCAACACCTTTACTTGATACTAATTCAACAAGGGTCATTTAAAATAGGATGGCCAGTGGGAAGAAAAAAAAAGTCCTATCAGAGATGGACTATAATTCGGAAGTGCCTTTTATATGATTTAAAATGTGGTGCCAAGGGGGTAAAACTAACAACTTTACTTTTACTTTTACACACACTGTAAAGGTAGAAATGATCAGTAAGACCCTACCAATGAGATAATGTAGATGACAAATATCTTACCATAATGACGATGGTATAAATAAAACCCAAGCCTGCCAAGCCTGCCAAAAACAGGACAAAATAATAGGAGTGTCTCTGAAACTTGAAATCCAAAGGTTTTGGGAACATGATGGCCCGAACCAGCTCCCCCTTGGAGGTGGAAAAACCTGGGGAAGAAAGTCAGGAAATGAGAAATCAGGATATCAAATTACATCTAAGGTAAATGAGGCACAAAAAAACAAGGCAAGGGTGGATCTTTCATTTTCAGTGTAAACAGCCTGAGATTATTTGGGGTGACTGTTGGCTGAAAGGAGGTCATATCAAAGGCAGGACCAAATTATAGTCCAATAGGACTTGATTCCATTGGAATCATTAGGGTCAGAGTCATAAAACTCGAGAACGTTCAAAGGAAAAAATTCCAACGTCACGCCGGGATTTGAACCCACAACGCGAAAGGATTGACCGCTACGCCACAAGGCCCCCGGATGAAAGGTTAGTCATGCCTCTTGATTTTGAATCCCATTTTGTAGTAGGTTCCCTCTAAACCTTTCAGTTTACAAGGCTCTGCCTGGAAATTCCCATGAAATCTTCAAGTTCGGTAGGATCACCTTTGATAGGATCTTAACATGATGAAACAGACCTGAAACTAACATTTTGAAAGCCAGAAACTATAAATAATAGTTACGTAGTAAGGTTATGCTAAGCCTCATCCCATAAAGCCCAGGTGCAGTATATTGCTTGTGTGTATCCAAATGATCCAGGCACATTATGGCACCAGATTCGTGCAAAGGAAGCAGAGGAAGAAAAGAGGTTGACAATAACAAAATGACAAAATAAAAATCAATTATGGACTTTCATTACCAGTACGAATGACAACAGCCTTGACCTTCTGGTTGCCATAGAAACGGGTCTGTATGACGCGTGTGCCACAGAAGAGTACATGCCTGGAGTGTTGCTTCATGTCAAACACTGGGTCAACTTGACCGGCCATCCCGGTGGGGTTTGGTAGGGACGTCTTTGTCACAGGGATACTTTCACCTGGAAGGACATGGAATAGAATTTTAAAAGTTATTAAGATTAACACCCTTGGCCAGTCAGTATAGGTTGTATCAAAGGCAGAACCTCCGACAGTCAAACAATATAACACAACATCCTTGACAGTTGACAGTCAAACATTATAACACAATATCATTGACAGTCGAACATTGTAACACAGCATCATTGACAGTTGACAGTCAAACATTATAACACAATATCATTGACAGTCAAACATTATAACACAATATCATTGACAGTCGAACATTGTAACACAGCATCATTGACAGTTGACAGTCAAACATTATAACACAATATCATTGACAGTCAAACATTATAACACAGCATCATTGACAGTTGACAGTCAAACATTATAACACAATATCATTGACAGTCGAACATTGTAACACAACTGATCCCAATAAAAACAGACATTACGTATTCTATATGGGTGTCATTATCTTGAGATAATATAAAACCGTTAACATAATATCTACAATAATTCCTTCATACAACAGAGTGGCATCAGATCTCCCTCAAATCTCATCACTCTCTCAGCAAAGACACAGAAAGTCTATGTAACTCATGAGAAGGGGAAAACAGATGCACTCCATGGGCTTAAAAGAGTTTTATAGACAACAAGAATGTGAGGGAGATGTGATGCCCCTCACTTAGGGCCTATTAAATATTATATTGCATAAGGAAGATATCATCACCATAACATTCCCAACAACAACAACAAAATTTGGACCAAACAAAAAATGTCTAAAGCCCTTCAAATACCGACATCCACTTTTCCAGCCCTTAAATTGAACCGACAGCCTAAGATATAATTTCAAATTTCTCCTTCCAGCTTACTGTTATAACATGAAGTGAATATATCACTAGTGTGTTTGTTTATTTGTTTGATCGAACCCCATTTATACAGCAGTGTTGGGGCCAGTCCTATGTTCAGTCATGAAAGACACACAAGATACCTGTCATAAAATGCAGTCACCCTGACCACCAAAGATACTTGAACATAGAGCCGGAGAGGATAAAAGAATTTAAAAACAAGTAGGTGATCAGCCCACTGTGTATCACTAAAGCACAAAGATTAATTAAAATTTACAAATTTCTTGTCATTACTGACAACTCAGACAATGTCAATGTTCAGTTCTAACTTTATCAGGGGCAATTTTACAAAAAGACTAAATACTGCAGCAAGTCTAGACAAAATTTTGTGATAAGAGGATAAAGCACAAGTCGATTTGGACCACTTAGACACATTATTTTGTCTGATCTTTATCTAATATGTGGATATGGGTATCATATTCAAGATTAGGTTGTCATAAATAAAATGTAGAGGTATTTATATATCATCGCCTGAATAACAAAGATAAACGGCATGACTTAAAAGAGAATCAATTTGATAGACGACTTAAGATTAGAAAAGGAAATGAAGGGACAAAGGAATCAAACTAATAAAAGAATAATTTGAATAATATGTGCCATTTTAAATGTATGGAACTTTTCCACATATTCGTTGTGACTTCACACTCATGTGTTGTTGGTATCATTCACTAAGCCTATAATCCTACAAATAATACCACAGCAGATCAGCACCCTACCTGTGTTGGTATCATTCACTAAGCCTATAATCCTACCTGTCAGCATGCTTTCATTAACAATACAATTGCCAGTAATCAGCACAGCATCACACTGCATGTCACAGCCATGACGGGGAATTTCAATCACATCGCCTGGCACCAAGTCCACAGATGACACATTCTCATACTCTGGAAATAAAATATTCAATGGAAAGAATAAAAATCAATTCATTCAAGCACATATCAAGCAACAAGAGTCCAAATACAGTGACTTTTCGAGAAAAAATGCTTAAAAATTCCAGTGCTTAGCCTTTTCATACTTACTTTCCTATCATTTTTTGTAGCAACATTTCTTTGAATAAAATATGTTTTTCCATTCATAAAATATTAATATAGTTGCTGGGTTTTTTCAACTGATGGCGATAAATACCACTTACACGTCTCTCTGCTTTGGTTAGAGCAGATACGTTGGCCTGTCTTTGGCACGCGTAAATAAAAAGTCACTTACGTTGATCTACCACCTTCACAAATGCCAGAAGTAAACATACCCTGTTCTGCTTTAGGCACAAGTTGCATCTGTTGCTGGGGAGCCAAAAGAAGCTATCTACACAGAAAACACGAAATTGACAATTAAGTTGCTCTGCCTTTGCAGGGCAGTAAAGTATACATACATTAAGAAAGTCTTCAAATAACACCACACGAAAGGCCCTTACGTGGAATCCACAGGGAGGCAGAAGGAGGGGACGACCAAGAAATAGCTGGAGAAGAAGCACACTGGCAGAGGCTAAGAAAGAGTGGTGGAATGCCACCTGGAAAGAACTAGAGAAGGCGGCCCAAAGAGTCAGATGGTGAAGCATCATTGATGGCCTATGCTCCGAATGGGGCTAAGGGCTTAAGTAAGTAATAGTATACATACATCAGCCATTCTTCTCAAGACCCCCATAATTGATAATTCTCTATGCCAAACAACTCACCTTCTCCCCCTCGACACACCGTGGCCATCATTGTGGATGTGATGGTATTCCGCAAAGCTCTTTCAAACTGAGAAATGAACAGAAATACTTTATCAAATCTCACACACACACACACTTCAAATACAATCCACAACCCTCTGTTACGATTTATTCTAACTACTAAGAAAATCATATCGTCGCTGTCATATCCAAACCGTCTACATACCGTGAACATTTTACTTCATTGTGTTAACTAATAATGTGACTCCGGTGGTCGAGTGGTTACGAATTCTGACCTACATCAGAAAGGTAACAGGTGTTTAAGCGATGCAAACTTGCTGTTTGAATGATAAATAATGATATTTCGCGCAAATCCATGGTCAAGACCATATTGGTAACAACAGTACTAGCTTTTTACACTAGCAATCTGACAGTAATCTTCACTGCTTTAACACTCGTTCACACCAGTTGAGTGGAATATTGTAAGATGTCTTTCCCAAAGACACAACACCCGGCCAAAAGAATTATATTATGAGACGAGGTCCCCCGTTTAATTTCAGACTTAGACCTTGCTTTCGCAACTGTCGAGTTCAGCTGACCACTCGACCCAAGACGCGTGTCGGTGTCGATTTGTTTGCTCCGTTTTTTAACGTTATCAAGAATGTTCAGTCCCAGATTTTATTCCTAAACATAATAGTTTGA
>JARBEQ010267266.1:0-18905 GCA_030265355.1 Tritonia tetraquetra
CTCTGGATCAAGATATTAAGCCAAGCAGGTGATCAACCCGTCACAATGGGTTGATCACCTGCTAGACTTAATATCTTGATCCACAGAAATCCAGCACTCGTAGTGCTGGCCCTACATTGTAATGGTAAAAGGGAACTGGATAAGAAAGAAAGAAAGGTGATCAACCCATTGTGAAACTTTGAATATCAATTAGATAATCTTAAAAAATCAACAAAATAATTGAGTCTAGAGGTTTGTTTCAAGGTAATTGAAGTCCAAAGTCCACCACTTCACATAATGTAATGAGAAAAATAAATTCTTCTTCTTTCCGTTCGACTCTGTAGGTCATGATTTGATTTCCCAGAATAAATCAATGCTATGTCATTGTTGGTTACGTTTAGTTTAGTTTTTTTATTCATGAGGAGCAAAATATTGAGAATAAAACCAGATCGTCACGGTATGTCAGTGTATAAAAAGCAGAGCATCTGGTTGGAAAATTTTTAGAAATTAGCTTGCGATCTATTGGGCTGTCCTCGAAAATTTGAGTCACTTCACTTGTGACAAGAATCAACATTTTCCTACAAAGATTTAATATTACCCTTAGTTTTTGCAAGATTGTGATAAGCAGTTTTATTAAAACTCTCAGTTTTATGTAACATTACTGCCCTCTCCAAAAAAATATTGCAATTTCCACCCAAAATCCCCACCTTCCATAAAATTACACCAAAACTAGATATAAGATGGCTCCAGATATCATTAATCGACAGAGAAAAAAAAAATTCATTCTTTGCAAAAAGACAGAGTCTAATAATAACATAACATAAATCAAAATGAGTATACTAAAACTAAAAGCCTTGCCTGATGCCCTATAATCACTGGAATTTTATAACATTTTGGTTAGTTTAGTAATAATAATAATAATAATAAAAATAAAATTGTCTGAGCTACCATGTACCACATCGCTAAAACGTTGGGTACATACAGTTAAATGGAATGAGTAATCTACAAGAGCAATCATAAAACAAAAACATTAAAACATGTTTCTAACATCAAAGGACAGAATTGAATAGGACAAAATATGGTTGTGTACTTAAATAATCTAATCTATACAAAATCTAGAATTGCAACATAAAAAACCCCCAAATAACTCAACAAACTAACAACACATAAAATAACAAAATAAAATGATGCCTTGGAGACAGAGCGTACGTCCTGCAAATGGACTTTATAATTCAGCACATCACAGACCAGTCAAAGGAATCAAGTAACAATTCTTTTAATTTAAATTCAAATTGTCAAGATCCATCCTGGGTGCCAAGCAACATTGGATCTGTTCTTGAATGATTACGGATAAGACTAGTGATGGGCACTTCTAGATATTTCCCACTATCGAGTACTTAGAGGTTAATCTCGTGAGTATTCGATACCGTAATCGATACTGACATAATATCTATTCTTACAATCAAATGCTAAGTCCTAGCCACTGTTGTTTAGGTCTGTGTGACCTTGACTGTAAAAACGGGGTGGGTTAAAACATTGTAAATGTTTCATTGTCAAGGAGTTGGGGGGTGCTTTCTTTCTTTCATTTTTCATTCTAAAAATAACATTTCTGTCATCTTTTAATATCGAATAGTATCGATCAAGAGTTTTAACTATCGAGTACTTGGAAAATAATGATGTATCAACAACACTCAACTCAATATCGATAAGTGCCCATTACTAGGTAAGACCACGCTTACATCAGAGCCTGACATTCTCATCCAGGTTCCATCCCGTCTGCCACTATCTAACCATAGGCAAAGAACATAGAGATTTCTTCTTTCCTCCTATTAATGATAACAGGTTCCATCACGTCTGCCACTATCTAACCATAGGCAAAGAACATAGAGATTTCCCGTCTGCCACTATCTAACCATAGGCAAAGAACATAGAGATTTTCCGTCTGCCACTATCTAACCATAGGCAAAGAACATAGAGATTTCTTCTTTCCTCCTATTAATGATAGCGAGAGATAAAGCAGGAAAAGATCAAGAAATAAAGAAATAAACAAACAAACAAACTTTCAATCAGATATGACTTTACAAAATGATCAGCCAAATATGTCAACAGTTTTCAATTGAATGACATTGTGAAGATTATACTTTTCCAGATTTCCCCTCAGCGCCTACCTATCTAAAGTCGAGTTGCTGAGATTTTCTTGAAAAATTGTTCACGCCCTTTTCAATAGAGAAAGGTTATATCAAAGTTGGTTCAACAGAACTTGAAAAGATTCCATGTGAATCTCCAATGCAGGTCCAAGGCACAAGGCAAGACTTGAACCCAGACCTCCGCATCCAAAGGCAAGTGACTTAACCACTGCACTGTGAACGTCCCCTTGAGATTTTGTAACAGGCATCTACTTCTGACCAAGATTATAAAAAATGAAACAGTTAAAAATTAATTATTCAAAATTACTCTACACATTATTCTAGCCACATAGCCCTGGTAAATTCAAATTTTAAAAATATGGTAGTTTTAATGTAACAAATTATGTCAAATTTCTTGTCACATTCAAAGATATTCACTTTGAAAATCATAGATAAAACAATTTTGTCATACGGTAATATGATAAAAATCATGGTGGGGGGGAAACTGAACACAGTGAATGCAATCAGATGTACCTACAGTGAATGCAATCAGATGTACCTTCTTTGAAAGTGACACTCAAAAACAAAAACGTAATTACAATATTACAAAAAACATATGCATATTTCTTTAGAGTCCAAAAAATATTTATAAATATATTCAACCCATATAATTTGATGAAGTGAAAGAGAGAAGAAAAAAACAAAAACATCATTTATCATCTTCCTCTCCACTGAAATATCAAATAAATAAACATGAAGAGAAGAAAAAACCCAATAAATATATCATTACATGCATTTTTGGCTCAGAGTGAAGAGAGGAAATAAAAGCCGAGGCTTAACATATACAATTATTGTATTCATCATTCACGTATTACAAAATAAATGACATATTTGCTATATGTAATAGATATCACAGGAATGAAAGGAAATTTTTTTGTCTGACTGACATGCATCACACACGACTCGCGTCATGTAGGAAACTGGTGGAAAAATTAGAAGGAAAATTGAAAACATGATGAATGGTGTAAGTAACAAGAGAAAGAGAACCACTAAAAATGCACAACCTGTTTTGAAGATACCAAAATACCCATGCTTTTCTCTAAAGCACTTACAGTGTAGGTACAGATAATTCAACAATAATAATATAACACATCGTATGTAAAGTAATGAAGCCCTTACGAGCCCAGCACTTTTGCGAGTCCACTGTCTGTTTCTTGGTGTGAAAATGGGTGATGCGACCTGTGTGAAAGATGGTGGTATGTTGATTGTGAACGCGCAAGGGCTCCATGAGTATATATATATATATTTCTGTATTTTTTGTCTCTTTTATTCAAATAGATATATTATTATATTATATAGATTTGTTGTATGCAAGAACATTCTCCACTTGCAGGGAAAAAACAAACTTACTTACAATACTGCAGTGTTGTGATAATATTCTGTAAATATTTGGTTAAAAACGTTTTGCATTAAATTCATAACATATCTGCGTTTTTTAGCAACAATGGGTGTATGCAACAAGGGATGAAAGCAGTTAAAATTTCTTATGTTTGGTAATATTATTTTGGAAAATAACAAGAAACAGTAGTTCTCAGTTCGACACAAATATAATATTAGTAAGATTTATTTACAACAACAACAACAAAATACCAACAAAGAAATAAGACATAACAAAAACATTACAGCACATATCAATAGTTAGAATCTCGTACAAAAACTATCATTTTGTTCAAAGAGCAGTGTTAAAAAAATCCCCAAACATCAAAATTTCTCATGACATAAAATACCAACAATAAAATCATCAACATTTATATTATAATTGTAATGATAATCACGATAACAATAACAACAATAATAACAATGATAATAATCAACATATCTCAAGGTGATTTTTAAAAAAAATGTCATAACAAATTTTAATGTTTACGGTGATAGTGACAATGACAGCAACAACAAAGGATGATATAACTCTCTATCAAGTGTAGTGGTAGAGCAGTGGTGGTGGCAGTAGCAGTAGCAATAGAACAGTAGTGGTAGTAGTAGTAGTAGTAGTAGTAGAAGTAGTAGTAGTAGTAGTAGTAGTAGCAGCAACGGCGGCAGTATTACAAGGTGAATAAAAAGATTCTCACATGATTTTAAATGTTATATTTATATCTATACTTGAACTATTGTAAAATCAAAGAAAATAGTTTTTTGTATAAGTTGAGCCAGAATATAATTAGGAAAGATTGGTCATAAATCTACATTTACGTTTGAAAATTTTTCTATTGTTCCTCAAAACTTATTGACAACCCAGGTGCAGGGTGTGTCCACCGTGCCTACTGCACAATTTCTTCCCAATTCAACATTTTTGTTCACAAATATGCAACTTAAATATCACACGAATACAATTGAAAACTCAGGCTAACCACAGCCTCCTTTGTGGACCAAGCGTCGATGCACTTGCCCCAAAAACAAATGGCGAACCTCATGTCAAAAAGTTAAAAGACCCCGCCCCGTATAATTTGAACATGTTTTTAACACCCCCCCCCCCTAAAAAACCCCCAACCAACCAAAAAGACCCTGAACAATAATCTCAATAGAAACTAAAAGATCCAACTAGTCTCCCATTCATCCTGCACACTCTTGTTATTGATTTGGAACAGAATAATACAAGCTATTTAAAATAACGAGATCAGAGGCCATTCAAAACATCATGCCAAAGTAAGATATGAAGAGTATTTATTTGTAAACTGACAAGATTGCAGTCTTATTCTTAATCAAATATCATTTTATGGTGAGAATGTACTGATACTGAATATAATATATATTTGTAAATTAATACATTCTTTCTGAGCAAATCGTTTATGTACATGTCAAAATATTTTTTAAAGTCAAATCTGATCGCTTGAAAATTTTGTTAAAAAATAGCATAACTCTTGTAATATATCGTCAGCGTCCGACTCTAACTGTGTAAGCACCATAAATCCACCCATTTTATTGCACCAAAATATAGAGCATACTATTTTTGGTCTGTAGCAAGCACCAATCATGTCAGTTTCGACAATGTAGATAAGATACTAGGTAAGATAAAAGGCGCATACTTGTTTATTGTTGTCAATCGCAGTGCTTACACGGACAGCACGCCACAAAACAGGTCCAACTGGCACTGAAAAGTGGTGCATGCATTGTTAGAAACTGTCCTAATCGTGCAGGTGCTGACAATTGTCGGGAAATGATCGTGTAAGTGTATTAATTGATTTATTAGCAATTCCTAGACATTTTCAATATATGGATGTCATTATTATTTCTGACGTGTCATAAACACACCTACTATTATGTTTTCTCACTTCCTCGAAAATTTACTGTCTCACATCTACACTGTTAGAGTCAGAGGTCGACGTTATGCTACTTCAGTTTGATTTAGGGAATGTAAGATATACTTATACATAATAATATCTTATCTTTGTTTCCATTGTTCTTTTTCGTATAGCTTTCAAAGACATGTTTGCACTGAGTTGTTTTCAACTTGGACCTCAATATTTTTTCCAAAATTCATCTGGATTTGGATTTCAATGTAGTGATAGTTATCTAAGCCTTACACAATTCAAACAATGGGATGGATTTACATTCTTTCTTTCTATGTACCAGATAACTAAATGAACAAAACATATTTTTAAAATGAGTATATAACAAAGTTCATCAAACCAGTGATGTTGTATATATTACAGGTGAAAAAGTGTTATATAATATAATATACTTATCATCAACTGCATCAGGTGTGAAATGTGGGGGGTAAAAACAGATCACCAACCACAATAGTAGGTGCGAGTGAATATCACAAAAAATGTATCACAAATCAAATCAGATATAATATAATAAGTATGAGAAAGAAAAAAAATAGCTTTTCATAAATCAATGACATAAAAAACATTGAATAAAATTCACTGAACTGAAAACTGAAAATCAGAATTAGCCGCCACAACCACCACACGCTCCACCGTCCCCTCCAGTGTCGATAGCATCGGGAACATCTCCGTTCATTCCTTCGTGCGATCCGTTCATAGAATGACACTGATTGTCACCGTGACCATGGTCGCTTCCTATATTTCCTTTATCCGTCAGACTACTGATATCAGGGTTGTCTCCCTTACCTACACTACCAAAACTCGTGTCCAGGCCGTTCTGGTCGTAACCAAAACTCGTATTGTGGTCACTGTGGTTCTCTCCGTTATGGTCACTGTGGTCATTTCCAAATGTAGAATTATGATCACTGTAACCGTTATAATGTTCACTGGATATGAAAACCTCATCATCCCTATCATTGACGCTTACCTCCGGCACACTCCAGGTCCCCTCATGATTACTCTCCCCGTCCATGTTATAAAACTCTGTGTAGAACTCTTCGGCATCGCCCATATAATCGTCTTCCAATCCATTGACCATACCGTTATACATAATATCCTCTGTGTCATTGTCCAAATCACCGCCCACCTCCTCTTCATTTTCATCATGTCCATCCGCATCCTCATCATCTCTTATTTCTTCTCTCTCCTCCTCCTCATCTTCTGCCTCCTGCTCTTCTTCATCCCCATCGACCAAGCCTCCTTGCTTAAAAGCGTTACCCTCATCATCATCATCAGCCTGCACTTCGTCACTATCACTCTCACCATCGCCAAACATGTATGCCTGTCCATCATTCTCCATACCAAATTCTTCCACAGCAAACACACCACCTGCCCCTTCATCATCTATTTCTTTTTCACCTCCATTATCATCCTTCGAATCCTTTTCATTATCTGTATTTTCTACCTCTTCCTCATAACTCTCAGATAATAACACAGCAGCACCAGCGGCTTTTCTCACATTTTCTTGCTCTTCCATTTCTTCTTCCTCTTCTTCTTCATCACCCTTCTGTTCACTAATAGACATTAATCGTGTAGCACCAACAAGCCTACCGACCTGTTTACGTTGGTCCCATCCAGGATTCACCTCGGCTTCATGTAGAATCACAGCTGGACCTCCATTCGGTTCTAAGGATTGCGTTTCCTGCTCGTTCTCCTCCTCTACTTCGTCCTGCCTCTCAGGCTCAATACGCGTTCTCTTAAACGCTGACCCTTCTCCAAAAGCTTGTTTCTTCTTTTTGAACAAGTTTCTGATAGCATGATTACACGGGGTGGCAATCAAAACACCGGCCGCAATCAACAACATGACTTCTTCAGACCCGCCCAGTCGCAAGGATGGCACAATGCCCTCCCTTTGACATGGGGCAGGGGCAGAAAGCCCAGGAGCCCAGTTTGTTGGCCTGGGCTGGCATAGGACATGAATGAGAGTTACACTGAAGATGAGGGCCAAGTTTTCACTGATTTCGCAACGCTGCGAGTCGATGGTGATGAAGCCACTGTCAAATTCCACCATACAGTCTCCTATTTCAAACTTGGATGTCGCAAGGGAGTATAGACGGTCAAAAGAAACATATTGCCATTTGTGAGATGGAAGGTGGAAGAAGCGGACTTCAAGGTGACCTTCGCTAACAGAGCCTGAAATAAAACGAAAAAAGATTGAAATAAAGATGGAAGACTGAATTGAAAGTTTTAACTCACTGAAGATGGATGCGCTGTGTTATGGAACATCATTGTTAACCACTGATTGATATCCTCTATAACAAGAATGCGCCTAGCGTGTGGGGAACCGTCTCTAACAATAATTTCAACCCCTTTCCCTTCTGTCCTGGGCCAACGGTGCCAAAGTCCCCCAAGTGAGTGATTTCATCTCTCCTTCAATCGTTCTTCGCCATGTTGTCCTTGGTCGGCCTTTCTTACGCTTTCCTTCTGGGGTCCAGTGAAGGACACAGACAATTCAAGTAAAAGTGTTTATTTATTTTTGGCGCCAGATTTTATTCAAATCATACATAATTAAAAAATTTCGGACACATCAAAATTCTACAAAATTCAATAAAGTTTGAAACTTATAGTTTGAAGGTTGATTGTCATGTAAAGTGCTTGTTTTACGCTTTTTGTATGAAAAGGCCATGAAGATATGATGATTTTTTAATTTTTTGTGATTTTTTCAATATACCCCTAAAACTGTCAGTCTTCAGCATATGTAAAAGGTTTTTTGCCCAGTCTTCAGTGATTCAACAAACCAAAAACCATTGAAATTGTCAAATGTTGTAAAAACTATTTTTTTTGCTGTGAGCAGGGTGCTATAACTCTAAACAATGCAATGTCATCTTCATCTTCTTCTTTCTACACGGTGCTACTTACGCATGGGCGCCAAGGAACATCACACAAACATAACATTTTAGACAGACAGGTTCTTAAATGTTGTACCACAAAATGAATAAAAAGTATTATTATCATTAAACAAAAATCTGGAGATGAAAAATGCGAAGGTAAAAAAAAAACCCCCTGAAATCCGGTTTAAGTCGGATAATTGGCACCAATGCTAATATGATGGAGGACATAAAGATAAGATAGTCTTATTTTAATCTTTCTTCTTCTTATCCAGTTAACTTTTACCATTACCGTGTAGGGCCAGCACTATGAGGCTCTGATTTCTCTGGATCCAGATATCAAGCCAAGCAAGTGATCAACCCATTGTGGTAGGAATTAATTTTGCGCGGACAGCAGCCTTCTCTTATCAATTTTCAACTGCCAAGGGTTTTTTTTAATGTGCGCAATGTGCACACAGGACCTCCTTTATCGTCCGTCTCCGATAAGACTAGGATCTTTGATCCCACCTACCTGAAAAGGATCAGGGGAGTGGCATATATCGGTTTTCACCGAGTTTCAAGGAGAAAAATACCAGGCAGTGTCGAAGACAAAAAAAAGAAAGGTTTATAGTGTGTGAATGATGAAGTCTTGAAAAATGATGTTTCTCTCATTCTAAACGCTTTGTCCACTCCAATGTGGTAAATTCTCCCACTTCTTACCTAGCTGGGGAGATGACTAATTTGACTCAATTTGTTTATTGAACTTGATTATGATTTATACTGCCCAATGTATTGCTCATGGTGTCAATAAAGAGTTTAGGACAGAGTGAGCTGATCACCTGCTTGTCTGAAATTCTTGGATCTAGAGGATTTCCAAACCTGTGTTCAGCCATGCTCGGTGGTCGGGGTGCCTGGATTTATACCGGGTATCTTGTGTATCTTTTATGGCTGAACATGGGGTTGGCCCCAACACTGCTTTATGCGGTATTAATGGGGTTCGATCAAACAAACAAACGCTTTGCCCATTTTGGAATTGTGGCGCTTGTCCAGGTATGTTCATCTTCACCGTGTTTGTGTAGGTCTCGCACAATTCAATGTGCAACAGCACGTTAATATGATCCATTTCCAGCAAACACATAACACGATCAATATGCATGAAGGGATGTCCTTGTGCAGTAGTTAAGTCCCTTGCCTCTGGATGTGGAAGTCCTGATTGTGCAGGATTTTTTCTCTGGACCTTTCAGAGTATTCATAGCTATGGAGATTCACGTGGAATCTTCTCAAACTCTATTGCATTGCCTTCGATATGACCCTAACCAACGTCAAAACAGGATAAGAGAGAGAGGGAAAAAATTATGTGAAAAAAAACAGTATTCTTCAGCTAAAATGACTCAAAGAAACAGGAAAATTTCTTTAAATAACAGGGGTTGGGAGGTTTGCAGTAATCTATAAAATTTACATTAAAGATTTGACAACAAAAAACCCCAAAGAATCTAAAACTTTTACTCTTTCAATTTCAAAGACTTCAGTCCTTATTTTGTTTGTCTCTACAAGATAGAATACGGACATCCAGGAATGTTCAGGGTTTGTTGAACTGCCTTTGACATGACCTTTCTGTAACAAAAGATGGCAGTGTTACCGTTCACAAGTGTGGGTTCAATCTCCAGTTGACTAAATCACTTTTCTCTCGATGGCTGCTTTCATGACACTTTCACATTTTTTACCTTCATTGATACCCAGGCCCTAGCCAAAGCAAAAACAGGACAAGGCTACGTAAAAACAGGACAGAAATGGGGAAAAAATATATTGTAAAAAAACAGATTATTCAATGAAAATGGAGAAAACAGGACATTTGACTGAAGAGTTTTAAAATGACACAAAAAGACACAGGATAATCTCTTTTGAAAAAAAACAGGATTATTCAATGAAAATGGAGAAAACAGGACATTTGAAGAATTTAAAATGACACAAAAAGACACAGGACAATCTGTTTAAAAAAAAGAGGATTATTCAATGATAATGGAGAAAACAGGACATTTGAAGAGTTTTAAAATGACACAAAAAGACACAGGACAATCTGTTTAAAAAAACCAGGACTTGGCAGGTCTCGATACCATGCGTCACAAAGGGCGTCAAAACAAACATCATTCATTGTACAGTTAACCAAAACAAATAAAAGGATATAATCATTTGCCATAAAAATTACCTTTCCTTCCAGAGCCTCTTCGGTGAAGTCCTTCCCACCAACCCACAGCGATACCCCAGTCACCTCGATGATTTTTAATCAAAATGGCTCGTTGACCTTCTTTGGGATTCAGGGTTACACATTTCTTGGGCTCGCTCACCTTCATAGAAAAAAATCGAGTGAATTAGAAGGGAAGGGAAAAAGATAGACTGAAACAAATCTTCTTACAATGGTAAAGCTTTTAGTGTAATTGCTCCAAATTTGTGGAATCTTTTGGGTCTTATACTAAAAATAGCTCCTCTTTTCCCAGACACACAGAGAGAGAGAGAGAGAGAGAGGGGGGGGGGGGGGGGGAGGCGAGAGAGTGGGAGAGAGAGAGAGAGGGAGAGAGTAAGAGAGAGAGAGGAGAAGGAGAGTGCAAGAGACAGAAAGCAAGATAGAGAGAGGGGGAAGGAGAGAAGGAGAGAGAGAGAGTACAAGGAAGAAAGAGTGCCAAATTGATTTTGGATGAGAAACACAATGACAACAAAAATATATGACATCCTAACCTATCCAGGTTTTACTGTAAATAATATGTCATCCTAACCTATCTAGGTTTTACTGTAAATAATATGTCATCCTAACCTAGCCAGGTTTTACTGTAAATAATTATTTTTTTTTTGGGGAGATGTCCGACAACTTACAGCGCTTGGAAGAGGGAGATGATCTCCAACAATGAGATGAGCCACAGCTGTCATTTTGTTCCCATAAAATACATGAATGGCGGACATAAGCATAGATTCGCTATGAATCATTCGAACAGTGAAAATGGGTTTTCTCATGTGATTGTACAATCTGCAGAGGAAAATTATACATAAATCCAATGTGTACTAAAAAGTTCGTTAATGATCCTAGTTTGTTAATTGAATACAACTTCACAAGTCTTGTTCATAGTTTTATAATAGGTTGACACATGTTATAAAATAACTTTCTTTTGATCATGAGTATATATATAATAGTGTAAATGAACTCTATCACCAGAATAGAGAGATGCTCTATCCCCGCACCACATAGTTAAGAGAAGCTGATGATCTGCTGTAATCTTTTATTATTATATGCTCAATAAAATTAATAAAAATGCTTTAAGGTTAACTTAAGAGTGCAAGCTTTGTTCTTTGTTCTTCTTACCAGGCCTGCCAACCCTAACCTTACCAGGCCTGCCAACCCTAACCTTACCAGGCCTGCCAATCCTAACCAAAGTAAAAATAGGACAAGACTACAGAAAAATAACAGGACATTAATAGAGAGAAGGAAAAAAAAATTGTGAAAAAACAGGATTATAATTTGATATCAATATAGAAAAACATGTGATTTAATGGTTCTAAAATGACCTTAAAAAATAGGAAGGAAAATTCCTTTACATTACAAAAAAAGGAGTTAGCAGGTCTGTCTTACTTGTGTGAGGCAACAGAGCAAAGATTTTCTGCACCAGGGGGGAGTCGTGGGAGGGGAATGGGACCCCACAGGGATTCCCGGTCGGGAGGCATCACACATCCCTGATATTCTCCAGGTTCCAGTCGAAAAACACAGGGACCAAGCTCGGGGGCAGGGCATGACCACACCTAATGCAAGGAAATAACACAAGGAGCAGTCTAATGAATTAAGGGATTAAGTGACATTCATAATCTATCTATACAAATGAGTGAGCCCGATTTTTGTCACACATTTTCTCAGTTCCCACTGCACCGATTGCTACCAAATTTTGTATGCAGTTTACAATTTAGCTCGAGGTGGTTCTTGGCGTATTGAATATCCATAGTGTCGTTAATTTTATAGAAAATGTTTTGTTTCTTCTAATTTTGTCAATCGACATTCATAGTTTTTACTTTCAATATTTTATTTGTGTGTGCTTCTGATAGACAAACTATTAGTTCATGTGGCGTGGTGAATAGTGTTAACAAATTGCAATACAATAGAGGGTTTGGGATGCAATAAACACTATTTGTTTTCAAGCTGGCAAAGCTGAAATGAACTTCCACCCCACCCAACCCCACTCCTTCACAGCTCAATAAGTATCGTTACCATTCAAAGAACAGGACTTTTTGCTAGTATTCTATAATATTTCCCAGTTCCAGATAAATAAGTTTCTGAAGAAAGTCAATTCTGTGTATTTTGAAATACGGAACAGTAGAAAGTGTATCTAGAGCAGAGATCATCCTTGATATTGTGAAGAAAAGAGAATTTTCTGATGCAAAGAAAAGAAGCTGAAGTAGAGGAGTGGAGAAAGTTTTTTTAATCATAAATAATCCTGACACCGGGATAATGATAAAGAAAGAAAGAAAAAGTACAGAATTATGTCTGATGTATAGACAGAAGGGGTTCCAGTGGCTCAGAGGTATGGTTATGGCCTATGAAGTGAAAGGTACCAGGTTCGAATGCCAGCAGCGACAGCTGTTACTCAGTATAAACCTATTTGCCACTCCCCTGATCCTATGAAGTTAGGTGGGATCAAGAACCTAGTCCTATCAGAGACAGACGATAAATTTGGAGGTCTTGTGTGCAAGTTGTGCAAGTTAAAGAACCCTTGGCAGTTGGAAATCGAGAAGAGTAGGCCGAAAAGCCGCTGTCCGGGCAAAATTAATTCCTACCACAAAAAAGTCACAGTGGGCTGATCACCTGCTTGGCCTAATATCTTGATCTAGAGTAAATCCGCTTCATGGAGCGGGCCCTACACTGTAATGGTAACAGGGAGATGGATAAGAAAGAAAGTATAGACAGAAAAGCTGCTATCTTTATTTTCCTGGTGAGTGAATGGTTGCTCATATCTAAAATGTCATCCAGCCAAACAAAGAAAAGTAAAAAAAAGACAAACATCAATTTCGCAAAGCATTTTTCTTTTACTTTAGACGATTCTAAAATACCCACAACTTCATAAATTAAATTACCTTACAAAACTTTCTTCTTTCTTTATCATTTCCTGGTTTACTTTTCAGTGTCAGGTATCTTAGAATACATGATCAAATATTTAAAAAGAAGTACTTACCAAAGCAACTGACAGTCCGTCACCGCAATCAATATCATCATTGGCTGTGAGCCCTCGATTTTTTAACGGCTGAACTTTCCTCTGAAGGTCCAACTTCCCTTCCCCTAAAAAATCACTGGTTCCGAGACACAGCCTCCCTGACTTCTTCTGAATGCTGGCAATGACTTTGTCATTGTACCGTGTATCAAAAGAAAAACTTGTGTTGATGTTATAATCTTCAAGAGTCCTTGAGTTACCTTTCACTGTAGCAATATTTTCAGTTACAAAAAGAGACCTATTGAAATTCTGGTAGCCGGTATTGTAACATAACTTTAGCTTAAATGCTTTTCCTTGCGGAAGACCCGTGATTCGAACTTTCTCTATCAAAACATCCACTTGTTTGGTGGCCACTCGATAAACATCTTCTTTTGTCATTGCATGAAGTTTGGAATAAGGGGGCTGGCCTCGGAACATAGCTCCAAAATATGAAGATTTTTCATTAAAAAACTTTTTCCACAAAACTCGTGTCCTTGCTTCTGATACGCACAATTTAGAACCTTTTGTCCTATCATTCACTGAATCATCATGGGGAAGAAATGCTCCCAAGTAAGCTTGAGTATCATCTTTATAATACATAGGAAACATCATATGTGAGTGCCATATCAAGTCATTATCATAGCAAGGAACAAGGAAAACATTTGGATTGTGGCACTTCAAATACAGGAATTTTTTGTAACGAAGTAAAGCATTGGTCAAAAACTTGTCATCGCGATAATGGGGAAGACTGACTTGGTAAAAGAACGTCCTTTGCCTTGAAACAGCAGATGTGACATTGTAGGTCAAGGCCGATACAAAATCACGGTCAAACCATGACGCAGCTGTGTCAGTAGCAGAAAAAGGCACATCTGCATATTCTGCTTGCCACAGACGCTCAGAATCTTTGATGAGTTCTTTCCTCCTGGGTTTGTCGATCAGATGATGGTCGATCAATTTACCTGCGATTCGTTCGCAATCTTGATAATACTTCTCAGGGGCCAGTAAATGGCAATGCCAAATCCATTCAATATCGAGAGGTGCGGGCAGCAAACGTCCTGGGTGTTTAGCCGCCAGTGGCAACCAAAACCGTTCATATCGTTGGATGGCACAGTCCACGTACAGCCCTTCATGCAGTTCAGGCTTTGATGAGATTTCTGCTAAAAAATCTAATAAATTTCTTGCAGCTGGAACTAAATCGACACTGATGTTGATATCATGTGGATTAAAATCAACGGCCACTGATGATGATGTAGACATTGTTGGTTGGTAGTTTTGGGTCTCTAGATCCACACACCATGAATTGGAGACCTTAACATTTTCACATCTTACACTTCACATTACAAATGACAATGTCACTTTGCAAAATGTTTTAAGGCGGTGGCATGTGTTGTAATGATATTTCTATCCGTATTTCTATCTTCTGAAGAGGAGAGACTTATCCTCATTGTGGTCTCTTTGACCTGCAGGGTAAAAAGAATTGTGGAGAGAAGTTAAATAAACTGAAATCTCTCATTTTCTGTTATGTCCTCCTGTGTTATCATCAATCAATAAAATCAAAATTCAAGTAAACCTCTCTTAAAATTACAAGTTTATGAGCTTTTCAATTCAATTCAATTCAAATTAATTTATTTGCATAAAAATATACATAATATATGACAAAATGGATACACCAAAAGTATTTATATTACTTATTTCCATGGTGTTCCGCTATAAAAACATTACATAAAAATGATAATATCTAAAATGTGCGACATTTACACCTCCACCATAACTATAAATGTAAATAACAATCCCCCGCCATAACTTCATCCCAAAAACAAAAAACAACACACACTGGAAACAAAAATCACATTTTAAAATATTTTTTATAGCTCTCTTCTTAGGTACCTGGTCAAAAGGAATTCTGAGTTTAAGTTTAATAGCGCATTCATCATGGATTATTATTAAACTTTCAACGCATTCTTTTCTGCTTCTATTAGAATTAGACGGGACATTTATTTTCAGCCTGTGTGAATTTGTCAAGATGAGATGGTTAAAGAAAAATGCTCCTATTATTTTACCACCCGTTGTCTATAATAAAATAGATATCTTGGTAACAATCAATGGAAAGGAAAATGAATGAATAATAGGCAAAGTGGAAAAGCACATTCAGAAGGTCATACATGATAAAGAGCACAATTTGAAATAATGTCTGTGAAAGTATTTGATTTGTTCCAAAAACTGACCAGCTAACCATATCATGACGCCTGTGCCAGTGACCTCAAAATACTGATTGTTACTGTTACAATACCTTCTCAGCACACAAGACTTATTCGTAAGAAAAGTCGCCACACATATTGCTCAATATTGGGAGTGCCGCTAGTGACCTTGTGATGTTTTTTATTGTTGACAATTGTTCAAAAGGGTACAAACACTTGATATTGAATTAGATTCAAATCATAATTTCTAGCTCCCAAACAACTTTTAAGATCTTCTGTATAATAAATCTAATGAAAATTATGACTTTCAGATAGAGTGTTACCGGCAACACTTTATCATTCTAATGCGTGTACCCTCTCTTAACACAATGAAAATGTTGATATTCTTTCTTATTCTTTTATCCTTTCTTAGCAACTTGCAGCCCAGAATACTGACCCTACTACTATCATTCCAATGGGAACATAAAGTAAAGCAAAGCGTAGCACATCGACAAATTTCATCAGCATATCTATGCTTTACAATGTATAGTTTACCCCCGGCAGGCCATAACACTCCTCTGTATCCTTCTCAACTCCATGAGGAGTTCACAGTGCGAGCTGCCTGTTAAGCACTAGCATTCTGACAAGATTATTCACTGCCCTCGGCGGGATACTCATAATCTGAGTTGAGTGAGGTAAGCAGAGGTACGTGTCTTACCTAAGGGTACAGGGCCTGAGTGGTCACCCGTCCAAACACTGATCACAATCAATGTAGCTTGACCATGCTGACCAGTTCAGCGTGCTAACTGTTTGACCACCGGCATCTCAATAAGATCATATGAACATGATTCAGTAGTTCACATTTATAATTATCATAATTTGGGTCATTGATTTTAGTCACGACCATTTTTATTTGCACACCTCTTCATCGCAGTATATTCCGGCTACCTTTTCAGATTCTTATCATTTTCGATTTTACTTAGCATGATTTTTATTAAAGAACATTTTTACATAATAAAGGGCAATACAAAACCCTGACCACACAAGACTATTCTGTGAGGTTCATATCGATGATGATGGATATATAAACATAATATAACTGTTCCATTTCCTGCATGCATTAAAGCAAATCAATGACATCTTTAAAAATACCATTGTTTTTGTTTACACTGTTGTGTAACATTATAGGCCTAATGTTCACAATGTCCCTTAAACACAGGCAATGAAAATGAAATCAAAACACTTTCTATTTTTGTAACCCTCCCCACGTTGGTATTGTCCAGTCATAGTCTGTCTACACTTAACACGTTCCCACTCCATGTTCTAATCAAACCCATTTATAATTATAACTTTGCCTTTTATTTGTTGCTGAATATGTTTTGAGAATGTCAACTGATCATCAAATAGCACGTCTCTATATATTTTTCTCCTATCTCTAATATCATGTCACTCATCATGATCTTAAGCAGCCAAAATAATCTTGAGATATGGTCACAGTCAGAACATAGAAGCCAATGTTTACAAACAATCACAATTCAATGTAATCAAGTGCTCCACTTGCCAAGTCATTTTCTTCAATTCAAGGCAACTAAAGTTAAAGATAGAATACCATTAAATATTCTGTGATTTCCAAAATGTGTTGACCATACAGTTATAGGCAACAATATAGTTATCATTTTCAAGTCAAGTAAATTCGAAAAAAACAAAACAAATCATTCACGATAATAATTTCTATGAGCTGGACTCTAGCAGACAGAGTAGGTCACAGAAGAACGCAATTGACGACGATTAACTCGAAAAGGGTCCATAAACAGAAGTGCATACCATAATTTCCGAAGTTAATTTCCCAATATGTCATTGAAAAGAAAGTGGAAAACAGTGCAAGACATAATTAACTGATACAACATCGAATCAAGTTATTGTTTGCAAGGTAATCATTCATTTTTGTTGGTTGTTGACAGCTTCCTGGCTTTTCAGTTGTATTTCCGGCGATAGCGTAGCGACGTCGTATTCGTATTCTTTAGCTTTTTTTCTAGTTTCTAAAGCCATGGGAAAGAACTGAAATGTGTGCACAGTTTTAAATACCTTGGGTTAACGATAACAGATGGGCGATGCAATAGGGAAGTAGAATCAAAAATTGCCTAGGCCAGAATTCGTGGACCTTGCCAACGTACTGAAAAATAAATCAATGTCTTTCGGAACCAGATTTCAGGTCCTGGAGTAAATAAATGTTATGTATGGTCAATATTATGGGTGGTTGCGACAGCTGGACAATCAACACAGATATATACAGAAAAATATTAAAGCGTTTGAAATGTGGTGTCTATGAAGAATGCAACGAAGTCCATACACAACACACAAAACAAATGAGGACGTTCTGAAACAAACGTATCAAAGAATAATGATTTTCCCTACAATTTTAGAAAGCAAGCTGGGATTTTTCGGCTGCATAGCAAGGAAAGAAAAATACGAGTGTTTGGCTGTAGCAGGAAAGTATGTAGGAAATGCCCACAAGGAAAATAGAGGAGTACCCTAATTGACCAGCTGAAGAGATTCACGGGTATGACAACACAACAATTATTTGAAGCTGCAAAAGATGAAAATGTAAACAACAGTCCAAATTACAACTAAAGAATGTGCAAATCGCTTACGTCTCGGGTTCCTTTGATTAATAGATAAGTAATTTAGATTAAAAAATCATAATAAGTTGTGTGATTATTTTTTATAGGGCGGACATTGACAGGTTCCCTGGAAAGATCCTACTACTAATCTCCGCTCATCTCCGAAGATCAGAAGAAAGGCGTTATATCCAGTTTTAATGTCAAGAGTAACAGAATAAGAAAAAAACAACAACACAAAACAACCCAACAAAAAAACAACAACAAACACAACAAACAAACAAAATAACAACAATAAAAAAACCCAAAACAAGGCAAGTAAAACAAATAAACAAAAAAACCAACAACCGCTATTATCTGATTCAAGCACTGATCTGGGCAATCATCGAGATAGGGAACCCTATTGAATTATACGTCCATTGGCGCAATGGAGGCGTTGATTTCCGAAAAGATGAAAAGACGTGTCGGTGGCTCCCTAAAACACCTCCCACGAAACAAACAGGAGGCGTCAGCGGCTGAGTGGTTAACACAACTCGACAGGAGTTGGGGTCAAGCAACGGTGAACGAGGTGACCAATTGAACGGGTGACA
>JARBEQ010267267.1:0-10104 GCA_030265355.1 Tritonia tetraquetra
TTAATTTATGAATTGAGCCAAGACACCCCCTTACCTCTACCCACAATGCATTGTCAGACGGAAACCCCAACAATTGCAGATGGCAGTTCCAGCCGTCCAAAATCCTCCGAGGATAAAAATAGCAACGACTCCGGTCTGGCCGATGAGCTGGCCGACATTGATTTAAAAGACCCTGACCTTGCTAAAGTGACCATGAAACTACAGGCAGGGTTCAGAGGGTTCAAGTCTCGGAAAAAAGCTGATAATTTGCCAAAGGTCAGCGAGTGTGTGTCTATCGTGTCGTAAACGTCTCGCGTTTGAAATTCTAGAAAAATGAATTTAAAAAAATTAAATTGAATCTTTTAAATCACGAATCGCGTCTTAATAAAGTGATAAAATGAGTTACGAAATAAATAGAATTTAAAAAATATTTTACTTCTGATCGGAGATATGCATATTTGATCTCCAATCAATTTTCAATATTGAATATGATAATAATTGGAAAATAGAACAATTTTTCCTTTAACAAAAAAAATAAAAAATAAAATAGAGTAAAACATCGTATATAGTCAGTGTCAAAGAATGCCAACTGTATATGAGATATGATTATATTTAAAGTAACCATAACTTTTCAATCCAATGTAATTTTTTTTACTGACGAATTTTTTCAGATATGAAAAAAATTAAAATAAGTTTGCCTTCAATATTACAAAAAAAAATGTTTTAGAAATAATGTAATAATTGAAAAGTTAGAGATATTCTGTGTGAATTTAGACACAATATTATGTATTGTATCCGTCGTAATTCATGCCAACCTTTGACACACGCGTTTGAATCTTTCATGCCATTAGACCGGAAGTGAAAGCCCAGCAAGTGTTTTCAGCAGCAACAGCGGCAGCAGCACCGGAAGCAGTAGCAGTACTGACGTTAAAAACGAGCCCACGCCAGCGAAAACGAAAACGAAAGAAGAAGAAACGGCGGAAGAGCTCGCAGACATCGACCTGAAAGACCCTGAGCTTGGGAAAGCGGCCTTGAAACTGCAGGTTGGGTTCAGGAAACTGAAATCCCGGAAGAAAACAGACGAACCGAAGAAGGTTCGGATTAATAGAAAGCTGGATGTGTTCTGTAGATTGTGTTACGTATCTTCAGTCGGTTATCTGGAATAACTTAGAACGTAGGTGTCCTACTCAAATCGTGTAAACTCCAAATGAAGCCAAATGTATAGGGAGTCTTTTGGATAGCTAGAATAAAATGCGATCAATTTTCCATGAAGTACAATGGCAAGTAAGGTAACTCAAAGTAACTCTCAAGCACTCGTATTATTTCATCCGTCTTCTTTACGTTACTTATTAAAGCAAAGAGAATTCATATAGAAAGAGAAGTTGCTTGGCTGTTAGGAATAGAGAGATATCCTGTGCATTTTAGGGGCAAATACCCCCCCCCCCCCCTTTACGCATACGTACACTAAAGCACGTCATGAAATGATTAATTTTATATACATCCGAAAAAGAAGAATTTATGCCAATCGCGTGAGGAACCATTGTGTTTAATCATCGTGGACGCATGAGCTGATTGCCTTTGCACTGTGTGTAGGATCGAGTTTATTTAGCCATAAGGACGGAGCTGATTTCTCTTTCTTCCCACATTTCCCCTTGCCCATTGTCATCATAAGTAGATCAGACTGATTGAGATCTTAGGAGAATGATGAGAGGCATTAAGGGGAGACAAATCACCAATCTCTCGGTCTTAGTTTGGGTGGATTATTCCCCTTGGTACCTATCATCTGACGCAAATCGATTCCGGGATTACATGATAGATGGTAGCGGTGATGATTTAATCACGATAAACAATAAATGTTCTAGTTTTGTAGCATATCTACATCGAATGATTTACAGCTGTTTACAAAAGTTGAAGTCTCTCATACTTTCTTTTTACCCAACTTCGGTGACCTCCGGAAGGTTTACGATCGTACGAATAGCTTCCTTCATTTACCGCGCCCCTTGATTAGGAGAGAGGTTCTATTGAATCAAAACTATCATCAAATGGATTAGTTACTTGACTTAAACCACATTTCACATTCTTGTCGCCCGACTCTAAAGCATCGACTGCCTCCCTGATATTCCGAACAAGCTGTCCATTCGTTTCTCTCGCTGGCCACATAATATTATAAATTAGCTAGATATTTTGTTGATCGTTAGTCCTGTAAAAACAAATATAGCTAAAAGAAATGATTCCTTCTAAGAGAAGAATGTAATTAGGGACACTAATTAAATGTTATTCCAGGAAAACCGGTTGTTGATCCGTGGCACTCCGCGCATGCCTAGTGAAGATTGTGTCACCGTGACCCTTATCCATCCAACACTTCCCTCACCAGAACTGTAATGTCGTAAGCACACCACACTATGTTGTTTTACGGCTGAGTCACACTGACGTTTTTTCCTCCCAGGCATGGTGTGTGTCTAGAAGTCTGATGACGTAGCACATAATTGTTTTTAGAAATATTCCGGAATTTAACGTAGATTTTATTCAACGCATGCCGTGTATGTAGAATGCCAAAATAACACTGGCATTTTCTTTTTCTTTCTCAAAGCACTAGTCTAGTAGTGAGAGAAGATTGACATATTTGTTTACGTGCGTATGTATACACTTTCCTCCATTCCTTCCTTGGGAAAAAACCCTTCTCCTTTATGATGTGTTGTGTCGTAAGCTGAATTACTCTGAATATTACCTCAGGCATGAACTGCTTAGACACCTGGGCACGTTAGAAACATTCAGAATTTGACGTAGATCTTATGTCACAGACTGAATATTACCCCAGGCGTGGACTGCTTAGAAGTCTGATGACGTGAGACACGTTAGAAACATTCCGGGGTTTGATGTAGATTTTATTCCACGCATGCATGTAGTATGCCAACTACTCTGGCATTTTCTTCATCTTTCTCAAAGCACTAGTAGTGGAACGACATCGATTGATTTCTTACTTACGTGTTTTTATATTCTATTTTTTTGTTTGTTTGCGTTGGAAAGAGTCTTTCCCTCCCCGTGTGTGTTTCGTCATAAGCACACAACAACACACGTCGTTTTATTACATATTCTCACCGATGTTTGCTACACACCCAGGCATGAATTGATTAAAGTTGGCCTATGTTTGCTACACACCCAGGCATGCATTGATAGAAGCTCGATGGAACAGCACTTAGAAATATTTCTTAACGCGTTGCAGATTTGATTCCATTTCCACGCATGTTTATGTAGTATGCCAAAATTACACTGGCGTTTTATTCATCTTTCTCTAAGTGAGAAAGAAACTCGAATGGTTTCGTACGCGTGTGTCCATATCCATTTCCTCCATTTGTTTACCCAGTGTATTTATCGTAAGCACATCATAATGGTTTTCACACCCCACCCCATCCCAGGGGCATAGCTCGTTTAATATTTAAAATACTCCCGAAGTTGACTTAGAGTTTATTCAACAAATGTTGTGTTTTGATATGTGCCAATGTTATTCTGGCATAGCTTCTATTCTTCCTTATGACCGAAGGTACCTTAGATGATTCCTCGCGTGCGTGTGTGTATGTGTGTAATGATTATAATCTTATTCATTCATGTAGAGGTTGAATAAAATACTCTGATTATTAAGTGTTGTTTTCGTATTTTATAATCATTTAGTTAGCACTGTCACCTTATGCATGCATCAAGAATGGCCCACTTCCATTTATCTCCCAATAACTGAAATAATTATAATTTTCTAATAAATATGTAACCTAATCTTTAGCTCTCCCGTTAAAAAGAATATTACACTATTTCATCTGCTCTCAATTCAATGTTTTGTTCTCGTAGTGTGTTAAAGTTTTTGAGTGCAGGGTTTCCCCAAGTGACATACGGATTGTTGTTGTTGTTGTTGTTTTAAGCCGTGTCGTCCAGCCTTTCAGACCATCTGTTGTTATTCCACAATTTGTGCAATTCATCATCTGGTCCGGTCAACCCCTCTGGTCAAATACATCTGTCCTATCCAATCTCGTGCCTTGCGCAATTTCATCTTGTCGATTTTCCTCTTAACAAATAAGTCACTGGGGTCTTTTGTTGTTGTGGGTGGAATTTTAAAGACTAAATATTTCTCTCGAAACTGTTTGATTTTGGCCCACACAGTAGAATGTCCAAAGCAATAGTCATCTGAATTTGTGCTGCGAATGAAGAATGATATGACATACGATATATAACAAGGTGATTGTTTTACATGAGGTTTTTATTCAAATTGTGTCATTGCATTATCGTTATAATATAATGAAATAGGGGCTGCTGGGAATTAAAATAAATGAACAAGAGGGGAAAGGAAATGTATAAACTTCCAAAAGGGACAAAGCACATGGTCGTAGAACGTTTCGGGCCACAACGCCATTCTTTCAGCTAACAGACACAAACATAGAACACATAACACAAAAATAGGTAGAGAAATATCCAACAATTCGATTAAGACCTGTCGTCAAGCCTGTCGGAAATCGATTGTATAAATAAAAAGTAAGACACGACAGATAAGATAAGATAAATCTTTATTAGTCCAAAAATTGCACATTTGTCTGGTGGTGTCTACATGATATTGTTTCAAATTACTTGTGCTATATCACTCGCCGTATGGACGTATTAGCATACAACAAAATATATGGAATGTGCGAAATAGATTAAGTAATGTAATATAGATATGGTCATAATGCATATTAAATAATAGATGGTACAGCTGTATACATTATTGAAGTACAATTCAGGCACCAAGAAAACAACGTATTCAATTTACAGATGGTGACGCTAACAGCCTAATGGATGTTTGTAGAAATGAATTTTTGTACCTTTCTTTCTTACATGTAATGAAGATAATATGCCTATTGGAACGTTGAGATAACTTTATACAGTGAGACCCTACTGACTCACACTGATACGTCTCCCCCTTAGTACCCCGTGTCACTCAATACAGTCATGACTCTTGTTAAGTTTATGAAATCAATATTGCACAACGTGTCCTCTACGTTTACACTGCTTACTCATTGTTTGAGTGCAGAGAAAATTTAGTAAAGATAATTTAAATACTTTGTCAACATCCCTGGGCCATGTGACGCGATCGTAGATTGGGTCACATGGTATGGGGGCTTTCGGATATCTCTGATCTATACCGTCTTACTAAGTCTGAAAAACAAAATAACATAGCAGGCAAAAAAATTGTTCATCGTAGAAATGCTGAAATTCACAATGAGTTGATCGCCTGCTTGGCTTAATATATTGATCCAAAGAAATCCAGCCTCAAGTGCTGGCCATACACTGTAATGGTAAAAGGGAACTGGATAAGAAAGAAAGAGAAATCCAGCCTCAAGTGCTGGCCATACACTGTAATGGTAAAAGGGAACTGGATAAGAAAGAAAGAGAAATGCTGAAACACGCCTTTGGTTTCTAGTGTTTATTATTTTGTATTATGTGTTGGATTTTTTGTTATTTCATGTCTCTTTCTAATATATCATGTACTATGCCCGGTCAGTTTCTTGGTGGCAAATTGAAAGTAATTCTACCTGACCAAATACCCACCAAAGGGCCGCAATCCTATTAAATTACACAGAAAAAAACCCCAACTAGACATAGTACATATTATGACCCATCGTCTACTGTTGGTCCCAAAGGTATATTTGGAAATTTCGAGTAGAAAGTTATTTCCTTCATATCCAGTTCCCTTTTACCATTACAGTGTAGGGCCAGCACCATGAGGCTGGATTCCTCTGGATCAAGGTATTAAGCCAAGCTTAATTATGATGATTATGCCTCTATATTATGATAATATATTCGTGCTGTATGGGACAAAAATGCTCGAGATGATAATTCGAATTGATTTGAGATAAAATGTATGTAATTTGTTTCGTGTCTTAACATTTATTATACAGACAGTGTTGGAGGGCGCTGTTGTTGGTTCTCTTTCTATAAGTCATTTCAAAAACTCAAACAGCTTGTCCTTAAGCACGGTAATAAGATATCTTTACATAGTTTGATTTAAGTTGATTCATAAGCCGAGTTCAATACTTTTACCTCCACGATTGGAAGTTTGGCTTATTTTTCAAGTCGCCAATGTATACCATTATAACTGATTCATGGCAGTGGGTCACATATCAATTCTGGGTGCAATAACCTTGTAACTTACCTTAAATAATAATATTAATAATAATCATCATCACAATAATAATATAGAGACAAAGCATGTATATAGCTGATATCCACAACTAAGTCATGCTATATGCGCTTTAAAATAATGTACAGTTACATGCTTATTGCATCCAGGCGATGTTCTGTACCAACTTGTTGGTCTCTCTATTTGTTGTAATTCTATTGACATCGATGTCGTTGGAATGAGCATGGCCAGTTGTTTGCTTGGTGGTTTTTTTTTTTCCTATTCACGTTCTATGTATGCACAACCAACTAACCACAATATTTCAATAACACTATCGGTGGTTTATGATTTTCTCTTCTAGATGTCATGAATACTGAACTGTCTTTTCACTGCATGTTTTGAATAGAGGTTATACATAAAGTGAGCTCTACTTTAGTTATAAGATAAGCACGTATGGTTAATTTTCCAAGATATTTACAGTATTGTATTTCTACTCTACATGGTTGATTATGATGATTATGCCTCTATATTATTATGATAATATATTCGTGCTGTATGGGACAAAAATGCTCGAGATGATAATTCGAAATGATTTGAGATAAACTGTATGTAATTTGTTTCGTGTCTTAACATTTATAATACAGATAGTGTTGGAGGGCGCTTGTTGTTTGTTCTCTTTCTATAATTCATAAAAAAAAACTCAAACAGCTTGTCCTTAAGCACGGTAGTAAGATATATAGTATGATTAGCAGAAGTAACTGAAGTAGGGTTATATCCGAAACGTTATTCTGCCATGTATTTTGTTCTATCTGGATATGAATTACTTTGATTACACAGTGGGTTGATCACCTGCTTTCTTAATATCTCGATCCACATAAATTCAGCACTGGATAAGAAAGAAGAAAAGACATGATAGATGTATTTGAAAACAAAGATATTACATGTAACAGATGGGAATCCTATCAGCAGCGCCCCTCCAACCACAAGGAGAGCGCTTATTGCTGATGCTGAGGAAAAAAAAACAACATAGAACAGCATTTGAACAATGGAGAAAAGCTAAACAAGTTGATCTCCTTTGTTCTTTTTTCCAGCGTCAGCATTAAGCGTTCTATGTGTGCACCCCATATTGTATGACAATGGTAAAATCCGTGTTGACTACATGCCAAGTAAAATGCTAATGATGTCTTCCTACAAACACGAACCGTATTAGTGTTTGTCTCTATAAGATTAGTTCTAGTTATTTATATACTATTTCCCGAATCACTCTTGTAATAATATTGGAAGTCATGGACGGTAAATCTTCATGTCTTCACGACATAGCCACAAGGGAAATAACTAATCTTTTACTGATTTTTTATGATCGATTTTGCTGTAAAGTGTATTTTTACTCTCGGTTCTTGTAATGGATAAGCCAAAGGCAATGGATTCCTTCGGTTTATAACCGTGGAAGACTCCCTATGGCAATGGTAGACTTGTTTATCTCCCTTTCCTGATTAACACTGGGTGATTTGTTCGGTACATTGATAAAAAAAAGGAACAGAGTGGGATGATCGCCTGTGTGTCTTGAAATATTTAATTTGATCAAGGATATTTTCCACTATTGATATCGACCCAGTGTGTCTTGAAATATTTAATTTGATCAAGGATATTTTCCACTATTGATATCGACCCAGTGTGTTAGTTGTGGCGTCTGTCTACAGATGTGGATCCGCGTTAGTGGTTAGTGGGGTAGATCATAGAGCTATCCCTAACACTCTGTGCGGTATACGAATGTCTTCAACGAAACAAACAAACACGTTGTTGACAGTTAGTCCCTTTCTACAAAGTACGTACCCGAATCTCATTGGAGAATCGGTGTCCATTTCTCAACACATGGTTTGAGTGAGGTAGTGAATTGTGAAATGTGTTCTTACCCAAGTAAACAACAAATTCCTTAGAGTGTAACTCAAACCCACGACCTTCGCCATGAAAGTCCACTGTCCTAATTACTGGACCATCTCAATTCCTGTTATTCCAACCAATGATGGGTTTGATGCCCTATGTGGCAAAATCTTCTCAGTTCTCTTATAGCTGAGGTGTTTACTACCAAGGCAACAGTAAATATTGTTATGGCCAAAACATGGCAAACACCTGAAAACGTGACGCTCATTGTGCCATTCAAAGTTCGGGGCACAGTGGGCTGATCATCTGCTTGCCGTATCTACCTGATCCAGAGTTCTTCCAGCACAGTGTTCAGCAATGCTGATCACGGAGCTGGCCGCAACACTCCTTATGGGTACAATGCCGTTTGGATAACAAAACGAAACAATAATGGGCTTGATATTATGTAAAGTATTAAAACAGGGTTTGAACCCTATCCACACACGAAACGTCATCACAATGTGGCTTGTTTAGATTAACGTTACAGAATAAGAACATTTAGTCAACTTCTATCGTTTGTTTTTATTGTCGGGTCAATGTTATTACTAACTGTCATCTTTTTCATCAAGGCTTATGCTCTGTGTCTAGTTACGACTTGATTTTTTTTTTAAATTACTGTTTCTTATTATGTGTGTTTTGGCTTTTTGCTGATTCGTTTTTCTCACATTGCGTCACTATTAACCCTCTAACGCACGGCTTACTCAACAGGAGAATTTGACAAAAGCCGAAGAGAAGACACCAGAAACAGAAGAGACGACGAAGCAGCCGCCGGAAGAGGAAGTAGATATTGACCTCAATGACCCGGATGTAGAGAAGGCCGCGGTCAAAATCCAAGCCGGGTTCAAAGGTTTCAAAGCCAGACAGAAAGTTGTCAAAGAAAAGGTGTGATGGTATTTTGAATAGTGATATCAGAAGACACAAAATGGAAATAAACTTCGAGTTTTAAAGGAATAGTTTGTTTTGTGCGAGAGTCTGTGCTATTAGTACCACTCTAAACCCACGCTGCCTAGCCTTTTAGTAGGAGCTGGAGAAAAAAGTGTTTGGAGAAAAAAAAAGGTTTAAAAATTAAAAAATGAAAACGATTTTAAAAGCATAAAACGTTTCGGGTTTTCATTGGACCAGAGACGCTGGGTCCCGTAATATGGTGTAATGTAATGTAAAAAAAAAAACCAACAAGCCAACTACGTGGAAAGGTGATGTTTCATATCTAGAACAAATAACGTAAGTACGATGAAATGACGATTTGAACTTAGCAAGTCGTGCAATGAAGCTTACATCCAAAATCATTATTTTGAATGATATAACGAAGAAAAGGCTTGCCCACCTAGCACCAAGAAGACTCTTTCTTTGCCTCATCCCGCTACCATCATTTGTCGAATGGTAAAACATTGATATCATCAAGTTTGATAATTTAGAATTAGAATTTATAGTTAATGTAAAATGAATGTTATTCCTCTCACTGCTTTGTCGGCATTAACAATGCGTACTAATACGTAACAACTTGAATTTTGTTACGTTTGTGAACTGCTTTCGATGTTATCAGTATGTGTGCTGGCTGGAAATACACTGTAATTATTAACCTACCTGGTAACCAAATCTAGGCAAGTCTCAACAAGTAGTCTGTAAGTGTGAATAATAAAACATAAGATATTTATCTAATTTAGATTTTGTTCCTTAACTGAGAAATTACACCCCTCTCCTTGTTTTAAAATAAAAATGAAATTGCCCCAATTAGAATGACCTTCCCCCAAATGAGAGTAGATCTCCTTCAATTATAACTATCACTTTTGCATATGATTTTATCTCCCTTACAATTAGAGTTATCTCCCTTTCAATTTAGAATAATAGCCCATTCCATTAGAAATATCTCTCCTCTAACTAAGATCGTTTCCCCTTCCGTCACACCTTATATAGAGTTTGAAGTTGGCAACACGCTGACTGCCATCTAGGTATCTTTACAACCACATTTGATAAAGGTGGCGTTTATGTACACCGTAAGTGCGCATGCGCATTGCTTATTATAGGGTAGACGGCTGTCCACTCGACAATTTTACCAAAAATCA
>JARBEQ010267289.1:0-10104 GCA_030265355.1 Tritonia tetraquetra
GGGGGGTTCATGGAATAACCACAATGTAAACAACCATCTGTGTATTGTCTGTATGTGTGTGTGTTTAGTGTGTATGAATCATGTGTGTATTTACTATGCTATATTTTTTATTCTACACACAGCTGCAAGCATCAGAGAAAAAGTCTGGTTCTGTGGGCTCTGTGGTTTCTAGTATGAAGGGAGATGATGGGACCAAGTACAAGGAGTCATTCATGTAAGGAAGGTTTACTCTGTTTAAAGATAAGGATTTGTTTTGTTTTGTTATCCATACCGCATAACATCGCAAAGCAGTGTTGTGGCCAGCTCCCAAGTCCAGCATTGCTGAGCAAAGAGCTGGAAAAACGTTGGATCAGGTATAAGGCAAGCAGGTGATCAGCCTAATGTGCTCAAAGCGTGAATGGTGGCACAATGAGCTTCCAATTTTTAGGTGTTGCCCAAGTTTTGACAGTAACAATATTTACTGTTGCCTTGGTAGCAAACCCCTCAGCCATAAGAAAACAGCAGATTTTGCCACCTAAGGCGTATAATAATAATTCTTTGTTTTGGTTGTTTGATCAAACCCTATTAATACCCTGTGTTCAGCCATGAAAGGCACACATGATACCCGCCATAAATGCAGGCACCCTGACCACCAAACAGAACGGAAATTCTATGGATCAAAGAAAATCAGACAAGCAAGTGATCAGCCCACTGCTCTTTACTGGCACCATGAACGATACACTGAGCAGTATTAATCAAAGACAGGCTAGTAACCAAATTACTGTAGTCCTTGTGGGTACACCCCCAGCAATTGATAAAAACTGGGAGGTTCTAGGACTCTGGGCAAATGATAATGATAAATAATGACAATGATGATGATATTATGACTAAAAATGATAATACAGTTGACTTCTGTTAATCGCTTCACAATGGGAATGACGAATTCTTTTTAGCGATTATCCAGTAACTTTTATATAGTATTGCAATAAAGCGGCAATTGTGATAAACCGTAGTGGATTGTAATACTAATGATATCAAGGCTCAGGATATGTGAATACAGAGACGTATGAATCATGATGACAATGAACAATAACATTCTGTCCATCTCACCTCAAATGGAAGAGAAGTGTAATACTTTTTAGACTTTGAAGAAAGCCTTCATTTGTGCCACAAGGGCAGCAACAGTAATTTGTTTATTTACCTGCCTTTGATTGATATTGCTCAGTGTATTGTTCATGGTGCCAGTAAAGATTTATGGACACAGTAGGCTGATCACCTGCTTGTCTGAAATTATTTGATCCATATAAGTTCTGGATCTGTGTTTAGCCATGCTTGGTTGTTAGGGTGCCTGCATTCATAATGGCAGGTATCTTGTGTGCCTTTCATGGCTTAATATGGGGCTGGCCCCAACACTGCTTTGCAGTTTGAATGGGGTTCGATCATACAAACAAGCTATGTAAAGTTACAAATAAGGTATGTAAAGTTACATGCTTTTACTGAAGACAATAACTTATGATAGAAGACCCGGGGAAGCCAATTTTTAACAAGATATAAGCCATCTGCTCTATTTCATTATGTATTTAATCAATAAATAGCTAATGAAGCACTTACCTTTCCTCTTCTCTTGGAACAATTTTAGCTGATCACCATGATCCATTACTAGGTTTTACTACCTTCGCCAAAGTAGTATTAATTGTTTTTATTTACAAAACAAAACAGATAGTGTTCACTTATAAATCGAGGTGGCAAAACGGGTCACCGCCACACTAAAGGGGGTTTGGCCCGACTTTAACTTTTTGTGCGAGAGATACATCTTACTGAAGGCATGATATTTTTGCTAACAGTGAGTGTAAATTGTAAAAGCAATTTTTATTTCTGAGACAATATTTCTTCTTCCTTTTTTTTTTTCAGAAACACGTGGAAAGAAACTCTCCAGGACAACCTTCTCAACTTTGCCAGCACGTGCAAAGGAATTCTTTTACTACAGCAGACAGGAGCGTTTAATGAATGTGTCCGGTACATGTGCTGGCGTTATGACAAAAAATTGCAGGTAGGAAGAAATTTATGTGATATTCCTGATTTCTCACACAGTTATCTTGGCCTTTAATCACTTACTTTCTGCAGAATTGGTACTATCAATAATGTTAACGTGTTTCATTTTGGCTATTCGGGTGTCTTTATTCTATTTCATTTTCTTTTTCTATTATCTGATACGGGTAGTTAATACGGGTAGTTCCTCTTCTTTATGTCATTACACATTAATAAACTAGAGAGCAAGATTTAGCTAAAACGGTGTAAATTATTTTTGTTTGCACTTTTCTGTCACATGCGCCAAGCAGTGATTTTCCATTCAAGTCATAAAGGTGGCAATGGGGGAATCAGGGAGGGGTAGGGTCCTAAAATTATCAATTTCCTCATAAGACTGCACCAAATTTTCAGTGAAAAATAACTGTTTAAAGATTACTATGAGAGAGAATTTAGAGAAACATTTGTATAATTTTCAATGAAATGACCAACTATCCATGACCTACAAGAATCTCAATTAGAAATAGACCTGATATGCTTTGAATAAAAGGGTCTAGGGTCTAGATGGCATAAAATGTGTTGAATTGATTAAAAAGTTAGACTAGCTCATAAAATCAATATCATTCGGCATAAAAGATTAACCGCCTGAGCGTGGAATGGTGCCCAAGCTCGAAAAATAAACCAGGGACAAATACGAAAAAATTACCCCAAAATACTCGGAAAATCACTGGATTCAAGCAAAACTGATAGATACATATAGCAACAAGAGTAGTGACTGCACATGTTCAAATAATACAGTGTATCCGTTGTCTAAGGTGCAGTGTAAGTGATAGATAGCTTGACTATTCTTTGCCTGACGAATGGCGGGATGTGACAATAAGGGAAAATCCAGTTGCTGGTGCAATGTGACAGAAAAGTGTTAAATGTAATTCTTCATGCCTAACTGATTTCTAATTGATTGCCTTGACCTTCACACGGGGACAGGTCAGCAAGTGTGAGAAATTTGGTTATGGGTATCTGGTGACGCAGGTGGCAGCTACAGCGCCAGGAATCCAAGCATTGCAAAGCACTGGTATTTACTTTGATGTCTTGTTGGTATATATATGTTTATGTCTTGTTGCCATTTACATTGATGTCTTATTGCCATTTACATTTATGTCTTACTGGTATTTACATAGATCTTGTCCTTCATAGGTTTTGGGTACAGACAAAAGCATGGACGTAAACAAATTAAAGGAACTCTTGCCATAGTGACAGTCAAAAATTATTCTTGGGTAAATAACGATATTAAAGACACCTTATGCTCCTCCAGGGATCTGTGAGCTATACAAGATGATGGATGGAATGATATAAAGGCTAATATGGATTTTGGAGGGTTTTCATTGGCTTGGGAAACAGCACAAATAAAAAATTAAAAATGTTGCTATCTGAGTAAATGCTGTTTTGTGGAATTGGTTTAAGTTTGTAGGAAGCACCGTAGGAGTTTTGGTTGTTACTCTTTCGTATACATTACAAGTATGCATGACCAAAATTGTGAAGACTTTCAATTAAAAACAAATGAAAGATGTGTGAAGGAAGGAATGAACAGAAAGCGGAATAGAAAACACACACGAACAATTAATTTGTATTTGAGGGAAATAAGAAATTAAATGAAGCACACATTGCTACCGTTAGACACATCATATCACTCTGTTCAAATCCTTGCCACAGCATGGTGATAATCTCTGTTTCCCTAAACTTGTCAAAGTTCGCCTCTTGCTCATTTCCGATTATGCAAAATTTGCCTCATTAGCATAATCCCAGATGAGCAAGAGTCGAAACTTGGATACTATTGGTCTGTGTCTTTTGAATGAGTCTATATTTTTATTTCATGTAATTTCTTGCCACAGGTTACATCAAAGCACTGTTAGTAGAGCTGTGGTCTGTGTTGGAATGTAGCCCTATAGACACTCCCATCTTCTCCCCAAAACCCTGGCCTGTGGATCCTATTGATAGGGCATCTCAGAAGGCAAGTGCTCATTGGCATCGTTTTTATCATTGTCATTGTCATTATCATCATTGTTGTCATCACTCTCATTGTCATTTTCATCATTGTCATTAGCATTATTGCCATTATCATTGTCAACATTGTCATTATCATTATCATCACTGCCATTGTCATTCTCATCACTGTCATCGCCATCATTATCATCGTCACCATTATCATTGCCATCATTGTCACCATTGTCATTGTCATCATTGTCATTTTCATCACTGTCATTTTCATCATTGTCATTTTCATCATTGTCATTGTCATCATTGTCATTTTCATTATTGTCATTTTCATCATTGTCATTTTCATCACTGTCATTTTCATCATTGTCATTTTCATCATTGTCATTTTCATCATTGTCATTTTCATTATTGTCATTGTCATCATTGTCATTTTCATTATTGTCATTGTCATCATTGTCATTTTCATTATTGTCATTGTCATCCTTGTCATTTTCATCATTGTCATTTTCATTATTGTCATTGTCATCATTGTCATTTTCATTATTGTCATTGTCATCCTTGTCATTGTCATCATTGTCATTTTCATTATTGTCATTGTCATCATTGTCATTGTCATCACTGCCATTGTCATCATTGTCATTGTTGTTATTGTCCTTGTTGTTACTGTCATCGCTGTTATTGTCATCATTCTCATTCTCATTCTCATCACGGTCATTGTCATCATGTTTGATATACTACGACTATTGTAGACTCTTATAATCTATGATGATTTTTTTTACTGGTCGCTGATAAAAACTTTAATTGTTGGGATTATTGTTAGCTTTATATTATTTTCATTTTATGTTGTTTTTCAATACTTTTAATACAAATCAATTTTCCAACATTGGTTAAATGTTTGGTATGGAAGGATCTGAAGATAAAAAAGGGATTTTTTTTCCTTCTCATTTCAGCATTTTATTCGTCTTGTCAACATTTTGTCAGCCTTTCCTGCCGTGTACGAGTTATTGAAGGGTGTCCCATGGCCATCCAAGGAGTCGTACACGCTGAGAGATATCCCAGATTCCATTATGGTAAATGGTTTGCCAGACTATTTTAAAAAGAAATCATCCTGTCTTCACTTTCCATTTAAAAAAAAAATTAAATGGATTTTTAGAATTAGTCCATTTGGTGACTTTGCGGCTGGTGAAAAAAAGCTCCCATCTTGACGATGTACCTGTTTCAAAGCATGAAATGCTTTTTTTTGTTTTGCAACTTATTTTGGGGTAGAAATACGTTGACTATGCCTCTTTCCTTTTTTACCGGATGTAGACAATGAATGAAAGTGAAAGCAGCTTTTTACTGCACACAATTAAAAACAAGGGGTTCCAGTAGCGCAGAGGTACGGTTCTTGCCTCTGAAGTGAAAGGTACATGTTTCTCTGTAAAACTTGGTGAACTCACAGTGGGTTGATCCACCTGCTTGGCTTAATATCTTGACCCACAGAAATCCAGCCTCATAGTGCTGGCCCTACACTGTAATGGTAAAAGGGAACTGGATAAGAAAGAAAGAAAGAAAACTCGGTGAAAACCTATATGCCACTCCCCTGATCCTATTCACTGTAATGGTAAAAGGGAATTGGATCAGAAAGAAGAAGAAAGAAAGAATTAAAAACAAACTATATTTTTTGGGTACATAGATAAGTGAATGATCAACATGACATTTGGATTCTTGTTCAGCAATCAAATTAAAGAAAAATCATTCTGAACCTCGTATTTTTTAAGTGTGAAAAGTGAGGCTAACATTCATTTTTTTTTAATGGTAGCATATCATATTCTGGGTAGAGTAACGTTCCTTTGCCTGTCAATGAATGGGTTAAGATTATTTTATATTTTTTAAATTTTAGAGTTTTATAATTGTAGAAATTTCATCTCCAAAATATTTTGCTTTATAAAGTTGATTGAAATCATTAGTTTGAATAAGAATGAAAAAGCTCTATTGATACGATTGAATTTGAATTATTTTCAGGGTCTGATTGACAGGATCATCTTTGTCAATTCCGAAGCCAAATCACATTCATTGTTCAATTACGAACAGTCCTCCATGTTTGGATTAAGGTAAGGTCTTGTCCTGAGTGGTGGTGGGAAGGGGAGGGGTGGGGGGGGGGGAGGTTGATGATTTGGAAAATTCCATTTGATAGTTGGTGATAAAATACTTATGAAATGAGCAAATTAGGTAAAGGGAGAATTTACTGGATCCTCTATGGTAAAGAATGAATCAAAGATGTCTACTCATATGCATTTACCGTACAGTTTGGGTGGGAGGAAAGCAATGAAGATGTTGGTACATCCGGTGGACAGTTGAGTGCCGACAGTAAGATTTTTTTGTTTGTTTGTTTTTAGTTAATGACTTAATTTATCATCAGTCATCTTTTATTCCAGAGTTTTATCTGTGATGGTGTCGTGTTTGGACACATACCTGTTGCTGCAGTCACAGTACAAATTCCAAGAATTCCTATTGGAACAGCAAGCCAAAAACAAGGTGGAAGACAGGTAACCAATTTAAGTACATCCAACATGTATACCTTTTCTTTCTGGGACAGAAAAATGGATGAGTAATCCGTAAAATGAGGAATCCGTAAAACAATGAATCCGTTAGACGAGGAATACTTGTTGGACTGTTTCATTTATTCTACATTCTTGTTTGTTGCGGGACTCACAGGTATGAGAATAACAAGTAAAAGACTGCATCTTATTCAGGGCTGAATTCTATGATACCATGAGCCACAAAAGTATGTCCTAAGCACGGAGAGCATTTAGGCTTGTGATATTGGATGGCAGTTTCCAGCATGTTGCTTTTGTAGCTAGAAGCAGCAGTAATGTGACAATGTTGCTTTGGTAGCTAGAAGCAGCAGTAATGTGACAATGTTGCTTTGGTAGCTAGGAGCAACAGTAATGTCACAATGTTGCTTTGGTAGCTAAAAGCAACAGTAATGTCACAATGTTGCTTTGGTAGCTAGAAGCAACAGTAATGTCACAACGTTGCTTTGGTAGCTAGAAGCAGATACGTTGTCACGTTCTGAACAGCATGCTGGTCTGTTGAAGATTTCTATACTTAACTCTCTAAAGTCTCTGTTGAGACAGCATGCAGGTCTGTTGCAAAATATATTGAGAACCAATTACCCATTTCTACATCGGGTTTGCTCACAGTAAATTTCTTGCTCAAGATCAAGAATTCAAACCCGCAACCCTTAACCACTTACTCACCTGATGTCCTAGGCCTCAATGAATGTTTTTATGATAAATTCCAGAAGACTACAGGAAGCAATTTGATTTGACCCATGAATTTTTCCAATCTCTACTTCCGGTGTATTATCTAATCCAATCAGTGACAAGTCGTTTTGGGATGCATTGTCGATGGAGAGGAATTATATCCTTGTGAAAACCTTTTTGATTGGTGGACCCATGGAGAGAGCTCTGCCTGTTCGTACGTTGGAGGTAAGTCTGGGATGGGACTCCAATCCTTTTCTACCATATTCTTCACAGATGCAACACAACCGAGAAAGACAAGCTGCATTATAATAATAATAATAATAGATAACATTTCTATAGCGCATTTTCAAAACTGGGTAATGCTCAATGCGCTTCACATGTGTAAAAGTATTTCTAACATTCATAAAGTATATATATACAGATTGGCATTCAGCTGATAAGAGCACCTAGCTCATCGCTGGACCAACTTGAATGGTTTGAGGCATTATGATTACTATATTCAAAGATCCAATTGACATGAGCCTTTTGATCATATGATATATAGAGGTATTCTGTTGAGTTTTTAGCTCAGTTATTTTTAGACGATGTGCGAAACATTCACATAAAGAAATATAAATGCAAAATTCAAACTCTTCGGAGTTGATTGGTATGCGACTGAAGCCATTGATATGAGACTGTTTCTGAGATAAAAATGAAACATAAGTTTTGGAATTTGCTGTCGAAATTGCAATGAAAAATCATTGAAGGGTCATTAGTATGAATCGCTATAACTACCGGCCGTATCTCAGCAACTGTTCAACCTTTGTTTGTTTGATTGAAACCCTACCCCAAAGCAGTATTGGGGCCAGCCTCATGTTCAGCCATGAAAGGCACACAAGATACTTGCATATAAAAACGCAGGCACCCCGGCCACTAAAGACAATTGAAGACAAAGACAGGAATGCATTGGATCAAAGAATTTCAGACTCTAGATCAGGTAGATAAGGCAAGCAGGTGGTCATCTAACTGTGCCCGAATTTTGAATGACACAGTGAGCGTCATGTTTTAAGTTTTGCTCAGGTTTTGTCCATAACAATATTTCCTTCATTTAAACCACTCAGCTTTTCTAAAATGGAACATATTTTACCTAGTAATGTGATTATATTTTTATATTTGTATATCCAGGACAAAGCTGGCAGTGAAAAACTCCCCCTATTGTTCTCCTCCTACCCAATCCCTCGTGAATACCAACCTAATGTTGCTGGAAGATCGGCCATGAAGCAAGGTCTGTCATTGCTATTGATACGAATTGTTACATTCTTTGTTTTGTTTCGGTTCTTTGGGTTTCTTTTGGTTTTTTTGGATAATAGATAAAAAGACAAAGATTCCACTCGCCTGTGAATACACTGGTTTAGGAATCGAATCGTGCGTGTGCAAGTTTTTTTCATTGTTTTCATGGCTCTGCCATTGAGATTGACTGGAATGAGATCATGAAATTGAAGCGCCTTATTAGTTGATCATCTTCAATAGCCAGATCTAAAACAGACATCAGCTGATGCTCTAAAAATACTAATTATGATATTACCCTGGCCTTTTCCCATCACCCATTTGTTTAAGTTCCGTAAGTAAGTTATTCTTTGTTTTCCAATGATTGTATTTCCTGTGGGAGCAAGATGTTCCAGGCCTATATATCGATTCAAGTTTTATTAGTTAAATACATAAAACAAATCCACAGTTTCAAACAATTTGGAGAGAAATCATCACATACATTATTATAAAGACAGGATTCATTTATTTGACACAGTTTAAGATATAATCTTCTTCCTCTCATTCATAATATCAATGACTACATCTGAAATCTTGTCTCCAAACACTGCCGTTTTGCATAGATCAGCCAGGGATTTTTCCATGTAGCAACCAGCAGCGCACTTATTGGTCTGTGAACATACGTATAATATTCTTATTATACAACAATTCAAATATCGGAACAGAAATAAGTTGTTTAGTGTCAGTATGGAATCTTACATTACCTTTTGTATTTCAGTTTTGTATTTAGGTGTATTTCAGTTTTGTATTTAGGTGTATTTCAGTTTTTTGTATACAGTTTGGCGATAGATCTTTCCAATTTCATATTAAAAGTGAACTCTTTATTAGGGGGTCCACTTTCCAACCCAACTGTTGTTTTGTTTTATATAGTTATCCAAACCACATTATACCCCGAAGGAGTGTTGCGGCCAGCTCTATGTCCATCATTGTTGAACACAGTGCTGGAAAAACTCTGGATCAGCCCACTGTGCCCCAACCTTGAATGGCACAATGAGCGTCACATTTTTAAGGGTTGCCCAAGTTTTTACCATAACAATATTTACTGTTACCTCGATGATAAACCCCTCAGCTATAAGAAAACTGAGTAGATTTTGCCACATTAGGTGAACAACTGTTGTTACTATATAGAAATCCATGACCTTGTGTTTTCAGCTTTCGTCAATTCAGCCAAGGAACGAAAAGGTTTGATACACAGTTGACCTGTGAACACTCTAGCACCTGAGCACCTGTTTTATTCCATTTGTGGATGACAATTTTAGACATGTTGAGTTTGAAATATTCAAAACCAGTTTTATTTTATATTCAAAACAATTTTTTTTAAATTGTGAAATACATTTCCATCATTGGACCAAAGAAAGAATGTTTTTGATTGAGACAGAATGGAATGAGTGTAAATGTGTCTATATGTGGTAGTATGATTCTTGAAATGACAAGAATGTGTGTAATGGAGGAGGAGTGAGAGGGTGACTGAGTGCGAGATTGACAGAGAGAGAGAGAGAGAGAGAGAGAGAGAGAGAGAGAGAGAGAGAGAGAGAGAGAGAGAGAGAGAGAG
>JARBEQ010267300.1:0-10103 GCA_030265355.1 Tritonia tetraquetra
GTGGTAGGAATTAATTTTGTCCGGACAGCGGCCTTGCGGCCTACTCTTATCGATTTTAACTGCCAAGGGTTCTTTAATGTGCGCAATGTGCACACAGGACTTCAGAGTTTATCATCTGTCTCCGATAGGACTAGGTTCTTGAACCCACCTACCTGGATAGGATCAGGGGAGTGGCATATAGGTTTTCACAGAGTTTCACGGAGAAAAATAACAGAGGCTGCCGGGAATCGAACCTGCTAATTGTCAATATGTTGTACATTGTGCGAAACGGAGCGGGATAACTGTGCCATTTGAAATTGTTAAGTTTGATTGTAAATCATTGCAATTCTTTTAATTCTTCTTCTTTTTTTTTAGTGGTATTCTTGTCTGGCTAAACTCAGTGTAGAAGAATTGAATGAGGTTCCTTTTCTTGAAGGGAAAAGCAGATCGAAGGTTGGCATGACAATGATAATACATCAGTAACATTAAACATTATTATCAACTTTTTTTGCAATATGGCCTCTCTTTACAAATTCATAATAGCTAAGTAATAATCTAATTTTCTTTTTTTTAAATCATTTCCTGGTTTACCTTTTGGTGGCAGGACTAAGTAATAAAAGTTAATGAATTACATATTTGTGCTCTTTATTATGGTTTTAAACATTTTAAAAAGCATGACATTTTATTATAAGATAATGCACCTTTAACAAAATGAATTGTCTATAATATCATGTTTACAAAATTGTAATGCATCAAAAGTGAAGATACTAAGTATAAATATGTTTATGCAGTTTATAACAGTGAAATTCAAAATCAAATAGTTTGCATTATAACTTATGCTGCATTAGAAATGAAAAATATCAGGAACTTGCAATATAATGTAATTTGTCATTGATTATCTTGATTGTTACTTGCATACATTTTTATTTCCCTAGTACCCTGAATGGCCAACATCGTTGCATGACTTTCTGTCAGAATCAAGCCAACTGTCTGGCTTTAGGAATAAAGTATCAGAAGAGTCAGAAATCAAACCAATTGATATTAGTGCTAACATGGCAAGGGGATTGAACAGTAAAAAACTGCATGAGGTTACCAGGATGGCTGCCCTTGTGTATGAGACAGCAATAGAAACAGAGTGTGACATTGTTATTGATATTGGATCTGGATTGGCAAGTCTATTATGTTTCAAAAGACTAGATAATGTTTTCTCTGTTTGTATTGAATGTGAATCATACTGCCACACACTAGTAGTAATCAAAATTTGTGTATGGGCTCTCGGGATTCATAGTCACATAGGACCCTTTTTTTTTTTGCATGACGGTGCTTCATCAATACCACAAAACGGTGTTGAGGCCAACTTCATGTTCAACCCTGAATAGCACTCAAACTCTGAATGTAGACACCCTGAATGGTTATAAATAGAGCTAGAAATGCAATGCATACAAAGATTTGAAACAGGCGGGTTATCACCCTGTTATATTCACAAACTTATCGGCACCATGATCAATACACTATACAGTATTAATCATGAAATGTGATCTGTATACAAGCCATTGTCGTATTTGTTTTGTGGGGATCCCTTGACTATACTAAAAATTTACAATCATAAGTGAAAAATAACATTATTCAGGCTATGAGATGTATTTCAAAAGCTTTTAATTTCTCATGTTTCAAAAGTGATACCAAACATTTTATGGGTGCAGTGATTATACCTTGACCTACTGACTCATGTTGGTAATTTATTTTTAGGCATTGTCTAATAATGTGCTACAAGCATTTTGTTCTGTTTTTTGCAAACCTTTCAGTGACTAATTTGAATTAAATTTTGTTGAGAACCATGTAAACAACAGTTTTATTCCTTTTGCCGTAAAAAAAATATTAATGAAAACTATTTGAGATTTTAAATGTATACAGTAAAACCTCCTTATACCGCCAACTCTGGGACCAAAGGAATGTTGGCGTTATAAAGAGAATGGCATTATAGCAAAAAACTTCCAGAGAATAAATATTGGAGGTCACCAGTATGGAACTAATGACTGAAGTAATGCAGTTGAGCTTCCTAATTATGGAAACAAGGAGTGGCAAATAGTGTGTAACAGTGTGGCGAATAGTGTGTAATGAAAGAGACTAAAACTCAATCCAACGTTTTGAGTGCAGATCTGTGCCATGGCGAAAAGCAAGTGGTAAGCGAAAATGGTGGTTTAACAGGAGGAGGTGTAACAAGGTTTAACTGTATTATTTTCTTACATTTCAAAGATTGAATGACAAGTAAGCGCATTTGATATTGAATGGTTTATTGAAACGATTTATTCTAGTTCAGACAATTAGCACTGCTGAAAACTGTTACCTATTGTCCTTTCTTGGTGTTATCAATGATTGTCAATAATAAGATAAGCAACTCATGGAATTTTACCACGGTCAGCAGGAGGATGGTGGTCCTTGTTCCCAGAATTCTCTTGTGGTAATCGACAATCATTGGTGTTATTATGAAGTCATTTACTGAGTACACAATGCCTTGTAATGCATTTTTCTATCCAAATTATGTGAACTAAAAAAAGATTGCACCAAAATCATAGAATGTGTTATATCCGGTGCATGTTATAGCACAAATAACAAGGAGAATGCAAGTGAAACAGCTCTTCAAGTGCGCTCACTCATTATATAGTAAAAAATGCTGAGTTGATTATCTTATGTATTTGTCATCTTTGGTGTTATTGAGATAAATTGATTAAAAATGTGTGTGGCTGAATTATATAAGCAGTCAGTATGATCTGAATATTTCAATACTGTTATACATTAAAATTTCAGGGCTATTTAGATCATGTTCTTCATCAAAAATATGGTCTCAAGATCCTTGGAATGGAAACAGTGCAAAGTCATGCATCAGCTGCTGAAAAAAGGGCTGTAAAACAAGGCATGTTGTTTGAGTTTTCCTTGAGGTTGATTACTTTGTTGTAATGAGAAGTCTGCATGTTTCCTTTCAAGATAATAGAAAACAAACCAAAAAATGGAATCAATTTGATTCATCTTTTTTTTTACAAACATTGTCAGAGAGGACTTCTAATTAATATTAATATACAAATAATCTTCCAATCTAAATTTATTTGGAGACATAGAAATATGCTTTTAACTCTTTGACCACCACCGACCAGTATGGCAGTCGATAAAGTAGACTAGATTGTTTCGTTTCTCAACAAATCCTGATTTCATTTGAACTTTTTGGCTACCACCAGGCGAGTGATAGGCCGTTACGGCAGTCAATAAAATTCCATCAGCCGATCGGTTGGCTGGTGCAACAAGTTGGTTAAATTGTTTTGTTTCCAAAATTTACTGTGGTCCAAACCTTACATAGCCATTGATAGTCAGAGAGTTATATAGGTATTGCACTGTAGATTAATGCATTTCTGGCTGGATGATGAAATTTCAAAGAAAGATATGCAACTATTTCATTCTGTTTATAAACTAGCAAATGAAATAGAAACAAACTAACAAAGTTTTAAAAGCTATCAAAATGTGTTACAGGAATTACTTGTGATGGTATCAAAAGTCTGCAGTGTCACATCGAGGACAATGATGATTCATACACAGCATTTGTCTCAACAGTCAAGACTGTATATCCCACTCTTCACTGTGACTGTGACAAAAAACTTGCAGATAAAACCCAGCATACTAAAGGTGAGGCCTTGAAAGAATATAATATATGTGCAAAGATTTTTTAGCATTTTTACCTTTCACATTTAGTTTTAGTGTTTTCATTCATGATATCATTTCGTTATCTTCTCGTGATCAGAATTGATGTTTTTCACCTATTTCGATCTTTGGTTCATCTTGTAGCGCCATGTGAAGCTGGTAAGTCAAGTCCCAAGATTTGTTTGATTGGTTTACATTGCTGCGGAGATCTTTCCACCACCATGATGTCCTACTTTTCAACATGCGAATACATCAGGGCCATATGCTGTGTCTGTTGTTGTTATCATAAAATGACTTATTCGAATGGTTAGTATGACATGGGATTGGTCTTGTGTAGTCTTATTGTGTCATTCACGACACATTCCATGCTTGTTCTGAATTTTACACATAGAATATTTGATTGTTTAGTAAGCTTTTTCATTTGTACCCAATGTTTGTTTGCCTGGTGGTTAAAGTTTAAAGGTGTTAGTTTTATGTCTTTGGCAAGACATTATAGGTCATATCAAATGCGGGGCCTCTGAATTATAGTCCATCCCCGGTAAAACTAGGACTTGATTCCATAAGAAATCCACAGTGTCAGAGCCATAAAAACTCTAGAAAATGCAAAGGAAAAAAAAACCTCTTGTATGGTAATGTGACATGATGATAGTTAATGACGAAAGCAAGGAGTCAAGATAATGACTCATACCAAAAAGCTAAAGTTAGTTTTGATTCAATTTCAATGACACTAGTCTAAAGTAAAAATATGAAAACCTGGACCAGTTATTTGCAGTTATATTTTTTTAACCCTCTTTTGGCTGGATTTTCATGGGTGATATATCTTGTATGTTATGGTGTGATAATCACACTAAGGTATTCACTAGACGCAGCATTCAAATCATAGTGGCTATGCTATAATAATCTTGAGAAATTAATAATGTTAATACTTGTGTATGAACACCAACTTTTTAGATGTTACAATGTTTATAAAACCTGTAGCATGTAAAAGGTTAATAGCTTGAAATATCTCTTGACAGAAAAATTTGCAAAGTTTCCCTTAAGTGAAGAAGGAAAAACAGTGTTTAGACAATTCACTCAGAAACTTGGAAAGCCTTTCATAACACCATTCACACTTCGACTCGGGGCCCAAGAAACAAGGTAATGTCTTAAGTGTTATGTGACATCTTTCCCAGTTTTTATCAATAGCTCAGGGGGTACCCACAAGGGCTAAGGTAATTTGTTACTTGACTGTCTTTGATTAATACTGCTCAGTGTATTGCTCACGGTGCCAGTAAAGAGGTGTGGACACAGTGGGCTGATCACCTGCGGCTGAAATTCTTTGATCCATAAAATTCCGGCTCTGTGTTCAGTCATGTTTGGTGGTTGGAACGCCTGCATTTATGATGGGTATCTTCTGTGCTTTTCGTGACTGAACATAGGGCAGCTCCCAACACTGCTCTGCAGTATTAATGGGGTTCGATCAAATAAACAAACAAAGATTATAGCTTTAACATGAGACCATATCCAGTTTGCACTGGAATTGGAATACAGTCCAACAAACAATCCTTGTTCTTACTGAGACAGAGAAAAATGACGAGGATTCTGGGAAATGAAAAATACAAGAAACGAGTATTGGAGAAAAATGATTGGGACATTGACTTTAGGACAAAGAATACGTGTTGGACTGTGTGGGGTTTTTTCCTATATATGTGATAGCAATTTTTTTTCATCTCGTTATCTATGTTTCAATGGATGGAATTTTTAATTTGATGTAATGTCTAATACTAGTACTATGTATTTTATAAAGATGTCGATGGCGCCAGCAAACAAAAACAGATCATGAGTCTCACATCAATCACGTTGCCTTTAGAGGACTCTTGTCTTTCACTGGTGAGATCTCTTTAGATTCATATTATTTGTTTTAGAGTAGAGGCAATTTTTTCTAAATTTTCATTGTCATTGAAACTAAAATATAAATGGATCATTTCAGCACACTATTATTGTGTGTGGGTGGATCTATAATTTTTTTTATGAATCACTTAAATTTTTTTCAACTGGTGCTGTTCACTTATCTAAAAAAAAGTAATATTATTTTAAAATATTTTGTAAAGGAATGTTGAATATTTAGTTTATAATCGTTTTCATGAAAAGTTTGTTTAGTTATTTTCATCATTGCAGACTTAGTTGTTTATACTTGTGTATCACAGTTCTTCCTTATTCCTATCAATCCCTATTTGTGTCATTACAATGAATGAACAGCACTTGAAATACTCTGGATAGAAAATTTAGGACAAGCAGGTGACCAACCCACTGCCGCTTTTTTTTCTTCTGCTGTAGGATCTTTAATGTGCCTTGTGTTGACATCAGACACATGTTTCATCGTATGCCACTGCTGTAGGATCTTTAATGTGCCTTGTGTTGACATCAGACACATGTTTCATCGTATCCCACTGCTGTAGGATCTTTAATGTGCCTTGTGTTGACATCAGACACATGTTTCATCGTATCCCACTGCTGTAGGATCTTTAATGTGCCTAGTGTTGACATCAGACACATGTTTCATCGTATCCCACTGCTGTAGGATCTTTAATGTGCCTAGTGTTGACATCAGACACATGTTTCATCTTATCCCACTGCTGTAGGATCTTTAATGTGCCTAGTGTTGACATCAGACACATGTTTCATCGTATCCCAGACTTCACGTTATTCATTACGGGGAACTACGCCTTGATTCAAAATGTGAACTAACCATGGGAGTAGCAGAGCATTTTGCCATTCTCTGTCACATTCCACATATCTAACACCACAATTTGATCAAAGCCTTTTCACTATTTTCTCTTATTATAATGTGTTATCATTGCCCAGAGTGCTAGAACCTCCCAGTTTTTATCAATAGCTGAAGAGGTACCCACAAGGGCTACAGTCATTTGTTTAAGACTGATCAGTGTATTTCTCATGGTGCCAGTAAAGGGTTGTGGACACAGTGGACAGATCACCTGCTTGTCTGAAACTCTCTAATCCAAAGAGTTTCTGGCTCTGTGTTCAGTCGTGTTTGCCTGCGTTTATTACAGGTATTTTGTGTGCCTTTCATGGCTGAGCATAGGGCTGGCCCCAACACTGCTCTGTGGTATTAATGGGGCTTGATCAAACAATAATGTGTTATCAGATCACAATATAATGACTTGTATGAACTTTGCAGATTATAATATTTTTTTTTGTCAATTGGATCCTCCTAAATCAGAACCTAATAAGTGGACTATGTGCAAATTGATAAAGTCTTTTGAGTTCATCTTCGATAGTGTTGATTTTTTTTTTTTTTTTAACAAGCATTGATCCCAGTGAAGTCCTGGCTAATGATTGTATTGATGGATGTGTTGATCTCTTTTCCACTCTCCGATCATCAATAGTCGAGTGTAATTAACTGTGTATGATTAAATGATCATTTCAGATGAAGAAGATGGGCACATAAGGCAAAAAGTCAGGCACTCTAAATTTGATTCCATCCATGATTTCATAGATTCATTTTATGGTTCATCTGTTGACAACCCATCAACTGCTGGTATGTTGCTTTATCGTTATTTGCTTCCTTTTTTCAGTCTCTCTCTCTCTCTCTCTCTCTCTTTTCAGACCTGCCACTCAGTCCGATTTAATTGGAATCGTTCCAATTTTGTAAAAAATTGCTAAATTCTAATTGACCATAGTTAAATTCTGATTGCATTTCACCATTGTCTTTCTAGCTTTTGTTGTATTTTGCATGATTCACAACATATTTTCTGGGTTTTTTCTTCTTTTCTTCTCCGATTCTTTTTAAAAAATTTTTTTAAATATTTTCCGTTTCAGTTGTATGGCAGGTCTGTCTCTTTCATTTAGTCACATTGTAAATCTTTGATCTTACAGCCAGAAGCTAAGAAATCTATATTGATATTACCAGATATTTGACAGTCTTATTATCCAAAAGCAAGAAAAGGGCTTGGAGAGTTTAATGACTTGATGATAATTAACTGCCCTTTAAAATTGCATCTAATGGCTACAAATTACTGTGGGCTGTCATTGTTGATAAATCAATAATGGTTTTACTGAATGAGTTTTATGAAGAAAAATAACAGCTGTCACCGCTGGGATTAGAACCCGGTACCTTTCACTTCAAAGGCCAGAACTATATGTCTGAGCCACTGCAACGCCCAGCGTGATTCCATCCGTGCGACAAAGCTAGTCAGCAGGTTAATAGTGGCTTGGTTTTGAACCATTAAAGTCAAGTTTATTATTATTGTTATTACTTGATCTGTCTGTATTGTAATTATTTTTCTTTCTTTCTTATCCAATTCCCTTTTACCATTACAGTGTAGGGCCAGCACTGTGAGGCTGGATTTCTCTGGATCAAGATATTAAGCCAAGCAGGTGATCAACCCACTGTGAAGTATTGTAATTATGCCATGTAGAAAAATTTTATATATCTTAACCCATTCTCTTCTTTTTAATTTATACTTTTTTTTCCTTCTCTTATTACCAAATTTTCATTGTATATCAGTTCACTAACATTCATTAATGTAATGTCGAACATTTCACAGAAAAAAGGTCCCGACTTTTATCCTTGTATGACCAATACAAGAAAGATTTTGACGCTATTGAGATTCTTACAGTGAGTGATTGTGATTGTCTGTTATGTGATGTACAGTAAAACCTCGTTATACCACAGGATAGGACGATTTGTTCACTCAAACCTTTCCAGGATTGGCAAGAAACTTCACTCTGTTTGTCCTAGTGTAGAAACTGGTACAGATTCTCAATTGAGAGTTGAGAAAGTAATGTGACAGGCTAGCTTCCAGTCGAGAAAGTGGCAAATTGTCACTTAACAACTTAATATTCACACCAATGAAACTGGCTCAAATGTCAAGCACCAGCCCCATGAGTCTCAAGGATCTCAAGAACATACTTAGACAATCTACTCCAGAGGTGTGCAACATTTTTCAATGGTGGGCCACTTTCAAACAATGGAATAACAATTAGGGCCAGTCACCATTAGAAAATATGTAATCTATTAAAAAATATATGAAATTTGCTTGCGAAGTAACAAATTTAAATGGTTAGCGAGGGCCACACTGACTGGCCTTGTGGGCCGGGTGGTGGCCAGCGCGCCGCCTGTTGATACCCTGATCTAGTCTATATCTGAAACTACTGCTTTCCTTTTTGACTATTTAGTTGATTGGCAGATTTTAGCGTGTGTAGCCATGTGTATCATCTTGCTCTCTGTAGATACAATAAAACTCGGTATAAACCTATTTGCCACTCCCCTGATCCTATGAAGGTAGGTGGGATCAAGACCCTAATCCTATCGGTGATGGACAATAAATTTTTGTATGATTAGTTAGTTATGAGTCAAGAGTTCAATGCACATAAAACGATAGATTGACTTTTAGTCTCTTTCATTTCACACTGTTTGCCACACTGTTAAACAATGTTCCCCAATCCTTGTTTGCCAGGTACAGGGCCATGTAAAAAGACCAGTTGTGATAGTGAAGTAGCTTACACATGTAGATCAGATTCCAATGGTCAGACTTGCTTTTCCTTATTCTTAATCTCACTATTTCCTGATTTCAGTATCTCAAGTCTTTGCCATGCCGTGTGCACGTTAAAGAACCCTTGGCAGTTAAAAATCGATAAGAGTAGACCGCAAGGCTGCTGTCGAGGCAAAATTAATTCCTACCACAAAAAGGGGGTCACAGTGGGTTAATCACCTGCTTGGCTTAATATCTTGATCCAGAGAAATCCATCCTCATAGTGCTAGCCCTACACTGTAATGGTAAAAGGGAAATGGATAAGAAAGAAGAAAGGAGTGTTGCACCCAGCTCCATGCCCAACATTGCTGAACACAGTACTGGGAAAACTCTGGATCAGGTAGATAAGGCAAGCAGGTGATCCGCCCACTGTTCCCTGAACCTTGAATGGCACAATGAGCGTCATATTTTTAGGTGCTGCCCAAGTTTTGGCCATAACAATATTTACTGTTGCCTTGGTGGTAAGCCCCTCAGCTATAAGAAAACCAAGCAGATCTTGCCATATAAGGCGAATGTTTATATGACTTTGTACAATGTTATGTCTGATGCTACTGATACTGGTTCAACATCTTTCTTCTTTTTTAAATCTTCCACAGCTCCTTCAAGTCATTCTACAACCAGTAATAGAAACTCTAATCTACCAAGACAGAGAACAGTGGGTGAAAGAACAAGGCCACGGCAATGTAAAAATAGTGACAGTTTTTGATGAAATGATATCACCAAGAAATTTATGTCTTGTGGCAAGCAAAATATGAATATCGAAAACCTGAAAAAAATTGTTGATTTAATTTGTATATTGCTGTAAAACTCACAGTGGGTTGAACACCTGCTTGGCTTAATATCTTGATCCAGAAAAATCCAGCCTCATAGTGCTGGCCCTACACTGTAATGGTAAAAGGG
>JARBEQ010267322.1:0-10102 GCA_030265355.1 Tritonia tetraquetra
GGATCAAGATATTAGGCCAAGCAGGTGATCAGCCCATTGTGACTTTTTTGTGGTAGGAATTAATTTTGCCCGGACAGGCGGCCTTTCGGCCTACTCGATTGCCAACTAACAAGTGTTCTCTAACGTGCACAACTTGTACACAGGACCTCGAATTTATCGTCCGTCTCCGATAGGGGAGGGGCAAATAGGTCATTTATACCGAGTTTTGTGAAGGAAAACAACTGTCGCCGCTGGGATTCGAACCTGGTACCTTTTGCTTCAAAGGCCAGAACCATACCTCTGTATACTCTATATGGAGTTGAGAAGGATACAGGAGTGTTATGGCCTGCCGGGGGTAAAGCACATAGAGCATGATGAACTTCATGGATATTTTGTTTGTTTGATCAAATCCCATTAATGGAGCCAACCCCATTTTCAGCCATAAAAGGTACACAAGATACCCAACATAAATGCAGGCATCCCGACCACCAAGCATGGCTGAACACAGGTTGGAAATTACTGTGGATCAAAAAAATTCAGACAAGCAGGTGATCAGCCCACTGTGTCCATAACTTTTTTTTTAGCAGGATTAGTCCACAACTGTGTCCACAACTCTTTATTGACACTATGAGCAATAAACTGAGCAGTATTAATCATAAGCAAGGCCAATAAACAAATTATTGTAGCCCTTGTGGTCACCACTCAACTTCATGGATATGCGCTATATAAATGCTTAACTTTACTTTTACATTTCACTCTAAGAGAGTTTGAGATTTGAAGCAGGCACAATGCTAGAAAAAAGCTTTCAAGACAAAAAAAAAGAATCACAAAATGCATTGATTTCATGAAATGCAGATATTTATTGTCAGATAAATGTCAAGAACAGGTTTGAAGAGAGCATGTAACAAATTCAGTATTGGTAATTCAATTCATTTATGGGCTGAGAAACACATTTGTTTAAAAACAGAACTAAACCAGCACAAGTTAGATCATTAAAATTTCTTTTATTACATTCTTTTTGCTTTTCGAATGACTCAGAAAAAATGTGAACTATAGTCCTTATCACTAACATGCTCACCACTTGTAACCAAACATAGATTAGGGGAGTTTATGATAAACAAGGAAAAGATTTGCTTTGCTGAAATAAGACCGCATTAACTTATAATATGTCAAATGAAGAGTTCATTTCTCTACTGTAGATCAATTTTTAAAAATTAAAAGACGTATTTATACTAGGCTCTGGCCTCAACACAAGGTTTAGAAGAAAAATTAATGAAAATGACGATAGGTTGAAAAAAGAAAGCCAATACCATTCTACTAGATCACTATTCACTAACTGTGCAACAGCAAATCCCTTGTCAACTAAATTTAGGTTACAGACAATGATTTAAAATGGAGACAACTACAAGAGTGAAGGACAATTTTCCCTACTGCTTCTGCTATGATTTCAGACAAAAAATAACAAGAAATGATGTGGGCTATAGACAAATCTGATTGCCTCACACCTAGACAAGAGGTTAAAATTATCAAGACAAAGTGTCAACAATGTGTGTTTGTGTGTGTGTACATATGTGCAGATTACATAAATGATGACACACTTGGCTATTATAACTCTATGACTTAACAGTGTAGTTAGAGCCTTTTTAAGGACAGTTTTACCTCACATGATGCAATACCCTGAATGTAAAATGCAATTGATAATAAATGTCTGGTACTGAAGATTTAGATTGTTTGAAAGTGGATAGCGGCAAAAATAAAGAGGATATGAACAGCAATAAACTAGTGAGAATAATAGGCCCGTTTCACACAAGACCACTACATGTTTCTCAAACTACTTTATACAAGAGGTGGTTCCTGTCTGATGAAACTTGTCTGTTTTTTCCATTGGACTTGCCAGCAGTCAATTAAGCACACAGGAGACGGATACAAAGAAAAAGAAAAGAAAATCCATGTAAAGAAAGTGTGTCAGCAAGAATTTCACTAGGTGTATTCAAAAAAAAGAAAAGCATTTTAAAATGCAGCATTCAACATACACATACAATCCTGAGTAAAGCAGGACAACAGTTATACTTTTCACACAAACATCCATTGCTCTTTGCACGCAGTATAACAGGCAATTAAAATATTGGAAATCAAAAATGCAAAATTTAAGTGACTGAATAATTGAAAGCAAGTAATACAAATAGAAAAAGCATACTAGCTAAAGTACAATCAATTTTCTTGAAAAAAAATGGTTATGCAATATATAAACATGAATGGCTTTGCAACAATAACAACGAATGAATGATTGATTCCACTCATAATGTGCGTCAGTTTATCATTTTGCGCAGCCTTTCACATCCTACACAAAACAAAGATCTTTTTTTACTTCATAAGAAAGTTTTCCTTTTCATAATGTGCTGAACATATTGTCATTTGTGTAATAATAAGACAACCGGTGGCAATTCCAAGGCTGAATTTGTACCATAATTATTTGGTAAAAACACATCAACTAAATACTTATTTCATCTAGTCTGGTTTGGGGCGCGCAGTCCATCAAAAACAAGTTCATTCCAAATGTTTTAATTTACGCTTTATTCATTTATTCATTCATTTATTTACTCATTTTAACCTTGAATGATCAATACATAAAATGGCCTGGTTGCTGGATATCTGTGGTATTTAATGATGCCAAATTAGGATATGATATTGAACAATAATCAATCTCTCTTCCAATAAAATTTGTGACTACATGAATGGGTTTTGTGATGGTTATTGTTTTGAATTCTCTCAATTTGGTCAACAGAACAAGGATTTGGGATCATCACTGGACTCAAAACTCAAAGACAGTTACTTTGAACTCATTATTATAAATGTTAAGATCAAATAACCTTACACCGAAAGGTACTAAAAGGTTATTGATAAAGAAAGAAAGAAAGATCAAATCATAGCCTGATTTATTATGGTAAGATGTTTTGTGAACCATTATTGAATGGCTAGAATTACATAATATCACATAATCTATAAATTGACTTGACAAAATTATTAACTTTTCCCCCCGCAATAAAATGACTGCTCAAATTATTGTAGCGGTTGCAAACCAGTCTTGTTTGTTTGTTGCTGTTTTAGGGCTCTATCGACACAGGTAGGTCATTTCAGCGCCCACCACACGGCTCCAAACAAATCAAAGGTAACTAGATGCCACCCATAGACCACTACGAAAGACACGCAGTCCATGGGTGGCACCCACCAGTCTTGTTAGGGTCAGTAAAAACATTTGGTGGTAAACACACACTACAGTTGCCTACTCAATCACAACATGTGCAGTAGCTGCGGTTAAACATGTGATGGGAAAAAAAAATAAACAACAGCAAATGAAAGTCCCTTCTAAAATTTGATTACAATGGCAGCTTTCAATGTTCAAGGATAGTTGTAAAATGTTTAAAAATATGATGTTAGATTACAATGTAATGGAGAGACCATCAGGTAGTGAGGGTTTGGGGACGAGAGACATTGTGCACCTGGCTATAATTATAATATCAACCAAAAGAAAATGGCACAAATACAAAATAAAAAATCAACTCAAATCGACTACAGTACAGAGGCTTATGTATAAATAACACTACAAAAGCTCAATTGATAAATACTTATTTGATATTCCATGGAAAAAGTGCATGCTGGGTAATCTTGTCATAGTCGTCATTATTATGTAAAGAATAAAAGAATCAAAACGTGGCAAGCTTTATTACAAGTCAAGGCAAAAGAAACTATTGAAAAAGGCATCTGTATATTTGCAAATGGTAGAAACTATGCATTCAAACTAAACAGAACAAGCAAAAATAATTTATCAAATAAAATTAAAGACCCATAGAATTCACACACACAAACACATAAACAAAACAAAAGAAAAGGAAAGGATTCCACCCCAAAAAGCCCCAAAAAACAAAGAAAGAAAAAAAAATATTAAAAAAATATCAAGAATATACAGTCTTCATCTCCAGATACACAGAATTTGACAGCATTCAAAACAAGCAGAGTGAACATAACTTTCCGCACCAATCATCTCAATCCAAAGATGTCGAAATCAAAACGCATTTGGAAACATTACCCTATGAAATCTATCCCCAAACCTTTCCAAACCAAAGAAAGAAAAAACCCATCAGCAATACAGCAAGACCTCCGAGGTTAAACAGTGTATGGAATGTAAATATGACTAATTACAAAAACATCAAATATTCATTCCACACTGGGAATGGGAAAATTAACCAATTTCTCTTCTATTCTATTCTACAGATATTTTCTCTTTATTTTGTCACAAATACTACAAATTCACGACCTTCTATGAATTTGCAAATTCTCATAAATACGCAAACATTTTTTCCACTGATAAAACAGTTTGATAGTCGTTTGAAAGGTGCCTACAGATCTTTTGCAAAATTGCATGAAATTGAAACCTACCACTTCCTACATGAACACAAAAAATTAAAAACCTGACAAAAAATCCTTACTTCAACAAATAAGTTCTTACGACAGCCTTGTCAATGTTCATGATGTCAAGGAATAACCAGTAGCCAGAAGCCTTTTTGTTGTCAATGAGAGGAAAGAACACTATTTACTAGAAAAAAGGTCATGTGCTTGATCTTTACAAAAAAAACCACCATGTGCACATTCTTGACTCAAGTAATAATTGTTTTTATGCATTCTGTGGTGTATGTCAAGCAATGTTGCACCCAGCTCCACATCCAGCATTGCTGATAAAACTCTGGTAGATAAGGCAAGCAGGTGATCAGCCCACTGTGCATATACATTCTTGGTTTATAATTATCTTATATTTGGCACTAAAGAAGAGTGATTTCATTTCAAACACCATTTGCCAATCCATCAACAATAATTTTTTATCCGCAACCAATTCAATTAACACTAAACCCATCTGGCTACAAACTAATATCAGGTTCACATCTGGAGCTTTCGTACTATTTGTTGTACCAAAAAACTTTAACCAAAAACAAAAGTAATAAAATATGATCAATTATGCAAGTGTCAACATGATTTATTCTCCATTCTTAGGATCAACCAACAGAAAACATGATAAAATGAAAATGCTAAATGAAACAATGGTGACAATGCATATTTTACTACAAAAGCTTTCCAATGATAAGTAATGTGTCATCTGTACATAATCATCGCCATGGAAAATATATTTTGATTCTGTTTGTTGGTTGGTTGGTCTGTATTTCTGAGTTACTATTCACATCAAAAAATCTATAAATATATATTACACGTAACTTTGAAACAAAAAAAGTACAAGCAAATCTTAACCAATAAAATTCACTCAAATCAACCTCTTTGTCAACCCGCTAAAATTGAAAGATGAACTCGTTTGGCTTGGGGGTAACATGTGGCTTTAAAATTTACTTCTTCCAATTCTCAATCTACTAATCCAGCTACAATTATTCACCCAGTCCCTACTGTCTAACACCCAATCCCTACTGTCAAACACCCAATCCCTACTGTCTAACACCCCATCCCTACTGTCTAACACCCCATCCCTGTCTAACACCCAATCCCTACTGTCTAACACCCAATCCCTACTGTCAAACACCCAATCCCTACTGTCTAACACCCATCTTGTCCCAACTTCAAATGTTCCATCTTATAAATTACTTGTAAATAATAAATTAAAAAAAAAAAAATTTTAAGAGAGAGAGAGAGAGAGAAACAAAACCTGTACATGTCTCTCCCATTTAACACAATCAAGTATTGACAAAACATAAGCACTTGTGTAATGAAGTAATGTCACATACAATAAATACATTAAGACAAATCGGACAGCCTTCAAAAAATCAATCAAACATTTATTCAAAATCAAATATTCTGTTTCAACATCTATTGGTCTTGAAATTGTTTTGTTTTGTTCTCCATAAATCACCGCCAAGCAGTGTCATGTTGCGCCGGCTCCATGTCCAGCATTGCTGACCACAGTACTGGAAAAACTTTGGATCAGGTAAATAAGGCAAGTAGGTGATCAGCCCACAGTGCCCAAACCTTAAATTTCAATGGCACAATAAGCGTCAAATTTTTAGGTATTGCCCAAATTTTGGCCATAACAATATTTACCCCTCAGCTATTAGACAACTGAACAGATTTTGCCACATAAGGCCTTGGTAGTAAACCCCTCAGCTATTTGAAACTGAACAGATTTTGCCACGTAAGGCCTTGGTGGTAAACCCCTCAGAGATTTGAAAACTGAACAGATTTTGCCACGTAAGGCTCAACTTGAAATTGCCCGTATCTAAATACGAGTAGCACTCCTAGTAATAGATACTCCAAAACACGATGACACAAAAATGTTTGGCACTCTTGTTAAGTTGAAACTCTCTCTCTCCAGCAAACTTTCTCACAATTTTTCAGTAATAAATATATGAACAAAAGGAAGTACTTACAATACACTATCAAATTCTGCAACTTTCAAAGATAGGTCAGTGACGTGGTGACTGCCACAAGCTGATATCTATAAATCCACACTCAGAAAGGTAAAAACAAAACCTTCATAAACAGAACATAGCAGTTATGGTGTATGTGTTGAGAATAAAGTCAGGTGCCGTGGGCACACCGACTAGATCCGTCATTACTTCAAATTAACTCTCTTGTCGTGTTCTGAATAGTATATATTGACCTAATTGCAAGTAAATTCTTTGTTCAATTCTCACCGGATTTTTAGAAGGACAAACGATTTCTAACTAAGGTCCCGCACCGCATTGTTTCTAACAGTTCTAAAAAGATTTCAATCATCTGACTTTAGATACAGCTATACCACCAATCCAGACTCACACTGTAGTGACCATGACTACACTCGTAAAGTAAAGAATGGCATTTATATAGCGCATATCCACAAAGTTCATCATGCTCTATGCGCTTTACAATGTATAGTTTTACCCCCAGATCATGTCCTTTCTTTCTTTCTTTCTTATCCAGTTCCCTGTAACCATTACAGTGTAGGGCCCGCTCTATGAAGCAGTTTACTCTGGATCAGATATTAGATCAAGCAGGTGATCAGCCCACTGTGAACAGATCATGTCCTAGTACCACAATTCAAGCCCTATCTATTTTTCATACCGCTACGCCCTCTCCCCTTCCTTTTCCAAAATCTACCCCACCAGATAAAAACCCATAACCCACAGCCAAGATCTAGATTCTAACCTAGAGGACAATGAATACAATTGTTCTTCACATCACGATCCACACACCCAAGCAGGAAAATCCCTTTCACAATGTTCATTCAATGAGACACACACACATATTCAAATCGTTTACACTTCTTTTCCAAGCAGACAAACATATGACACGCTCATGACCAGTACACACAGCCATATCTTTCAACAAGTATAATATATAGTTTTGTATTGCATGTAACCACTTATGTGCAAAGTGTTCAATATATTTAAATATACAATATGATAAAATATGTATTCACAGGAGTAATAAATATAGATGAGCACAAGATTGGGGTGCTTCAATAACGTGTTTGTATATCATTCAAAGTAACAACTAGAACAACAGAACTCTCCAACCCATCTATCTCTTTGCAAACAACTCAGGACTCATCCTATTATATTGTAAACAAATGACCAAGGTTTATTATATAGCATATTAATTTTTACAAATTTTACATGTACACTTTATCACAAGAACTGGATATAGATGTCTTTTGACTTGTCATTGAGTTGATTTTGTTCCTTTACCTCTCTTTAAAATAGAACCATGCATTTGTATTCCTATTTACACAATGATGTATTGCACAACATCACCAAGTCTTAGTTTTTTTTATCTCCACACTAAAAATAACCATGATCTGTCGTAAAACAAGGTATTTTGCAATCTTCCTGTTCATTTTATTTAATCATTTTTAAACACCCATATAAATCATGATTATTTGGTTTTTTTAAATTTTCTAATTTGTTTTCACATAAAAAACAATCGAAGTCCTCTCCTCGACGCCTTTATGCCTCCAGTGGAATTGTGTTGACCCATCATTACCTATTGTGTGTTGTGTTTACATACAGGGGAGAAAGAGACTGAAGGATACGGCTAGGACGATTCACACACAATCCTTGGTTAAGACTCCCACTGCATTTCCTCATAAACTCTTTCAAAGCAATCATTCAGGTAATAATACTGTCAAAGATTCAAAAGGGAACAAGGGGGAAAAGTAAATAAATAGATTAAAATTCAAGATTACAGTATCAGTTTTTTTAAGAAGAGCAGATATACATGATTTTTTAAAAAATATTAGTTTCTGTTTGCGGATTATTTATATCTCATTAGTCTTCTTCTTCTTATCCAGTTCCCTTTTACATTTACAGTGTAGGGCCAGCACTATGATGCTGGATTTCTCTGGATCGAGATATTAAGCCAAGCAGGTGATCAACCCACTGTGGCCAATATCTCATAAGTACCATAACTAAAGCAGTGTTAGATCCAGCACTATGTTTAGCCTCCATCAAGGGATAGGGAGCTCACATATCAGTTGGATAAAAAATGCAGCTCAAAATCAAAGTTGCTCAATTGGTAAGTTACAAGCCATTTTCAACATAATGAGAGTAAGGGAATTAAACAAGGACACCACCTTGTTTAATGTCCGTATAGGACTTCAAATTTCCATGTGGATCTTCAGGGAAAAGCCTTGAAAATTCTAAAAAAGTCAAGTCAAGAAGAAAAATTTCCTCACAGACAGAATTCAATCCTTGGATCTCAGTTGTGACAAGGTTAGAAAAACCATCGATGCTGAGGGTAGGTCAATAACCAAATAAATAAATGATGTTCTATCCTTCAGCTATACTATAACTATAAATGACAAAAATTCTCATTTTGGTCCAAAAACATGTTCATCAATAGAAGGGAAAAAAAGAATTGAACTTGGAAGATGAAATAAGATGTTGTCTTTATGTGTACTATGTTTTGTAATCAAAACCACATTATACCTCCAAGGAGTGCCCTGGCCAGCTCCATGTCCAGCATTGCTGAACACAGAGCTGGAAAAACTCTGGATCAGGCAAGCAGGTGATCAGCCCACTGTACCGCGAACCTTGATTGGTATAATGAGCGTCATATTTTTAGGTGTTGCCCAAGTTTTGGCGCTAAAATATTTACTGTTGCCTGGTTGTAAACCCCTCAGCTATAAGAAAACTGAGCGAATTTTGTCACATAAGGCAATATGCGTACTATGTTCCAGGCAAAATTTGGAGACAACTCTTACAAACCTAGAATAGAAATAAAGCCGATACTTACATAAGGAGTAAAAATCTTGACAACCCTCGGCTTCTTCCCTTGTCGGTTGTATTCAAAGTTGAAAGACATTCCCTCCTCATCCACCTCATATGACTTGACATCTTGCCATGAAAACTCAATCACTTGGGCCTGGAAATCAATTATTTCTTTTAAATTATTGACTGTCATAAGAAAGAGCACAGACCAATTGATGAAGCTTTTGTGTTTCAATACAGGGACTATTAATAATGACTATAGTATTTCAAGTGACTTTCATCAGTGCCTATACAAAGATAATAAGGTGAATGGATATGTGTATAACTTCCAAAATCAACAGAACACAGGGACTCAGGACATTGTGGGAAATTGAAGATAAATAGTAGTCCAGGGAGAAATCCTGGGGGGCGCGACTCGAGTAATGCGTCAACTCTCTTTCTCTAAATCTAACGCCATGGCCGTTGCGAGGTGGGACAAGAGAGAAAAAGAGGAGGGGGGGGAGATGTATGTCTGTCTGATAGTAAAGGTGGGAACAATGAGAAGGGGGGTGATGGTGACACTGACTGAAACAATAAACATTATCAATTTGAGTTGGTGATCATATTACTCGTCTTTCTTCTTTATCAAATCCTGTTATACCTTTCAGGAAACAGTGATAGGAATAATAATGGTACATGGATCAATTGGCCAAATAAAAGAACTTTGAAATCTTTGCATGCCAAATTTCACAGAATCCAAGGAAGACTGACTACATACAACAAGAGACAGAGCACACTCAATTATTCTAGAGAGGAGACTCCCCCCCCCAAAAAAAACTCTCAAAAACAAAAGAAAACAAAAAACAACCTAACAACAAAAAAACCCCAAAAAACAAAACCCC
>JARBEQ010267333.1:0-10101 GCA_030265355.1 Tritonia tetraquetra
CATTGTTTTGTATTTTTAGGTTACCTCCCTTGGTAATTAACATATCTCTCTCTCTCTCTCTCTCTCTCTCTCTCTCTTTCTCTCTCCTCCCCTTCTCTCTTTGTTTTTCTTCTCCCTCTTACACACACACATGTACACATTTACTGTCATCAAATACACTGACATTTCAAAGCTCAAAATATGTAAAAGTACGAAATAAAAAAAACAACAAGCCAAGAAAGAACAGTGAGTTAAAATCAATGTATTGGATTCATGACAAAAAAACCCATTGGATTCATGACAAAAATACCCCATTGGATTGAGGACAGAAAAGCATTGGATTCAAGAGATGGGATATTCAAACCAAAATGACATTTATATGAAAATGTGACAGTACCAGCAGAAAACTCAGTCAGTTGAGCAGGTATCCCTCTGCTATCCAAGCCGCTGGCAGGCGTAGGTTCAATCATCAAAATGACATATCCCTTTTTTTCTTCTTCTTCTCCACCCCTCCTCCTCCTCCTCCTTCTTGGCTTTTATTCTGCCATTGTCTCATTTCTTTTTAGCATTCTGTCATCATGGATATTAAAAAAGCATTTAAAATGATGACACTCTTGCCATCCAACTAAATTCACAACACTTATTGTATTGATATTCAACAGTAGGGCTTGGAATGAATCAATCAGCAGTAAAGAACAAAACAAGAATACATCACGAGTGCTATACAAAAATGATGGAAGTCGAAAAATCTTATGTATTTCACTTTCAACTATTTATATGAATCCAGGTTGGAAAATGTTAAAGTGCCAGAAAAACACAGAAAAATAGCCATAGAAGAAAAGTGGAATCGAACCCACCATGGCGTACGACAACAATGCCTAGCCAGAGACGGAGGCTGTGCTCTAACCAAATGAGCTATTTAGCCACCCCAAAAAGGTGGTTCATTAGTCAAGTGCACTCATATCATCCGACACCACCCACTAGTGTGGATTTCAAACTTTAATCGGTGAGGGACCAGCTATTTATATGGAAATGTTGATGCTGGATTTATTACTGACGTCTATATAAACCTAAACAATATAATTTCAGTGTAAGACAACATTGTCTTTATCTTGATAACAGGATAAAAACGAAGGTGCTGGAGGTTGCTATCCAATAGAGAGAGAAAAACGTGTCTAAGAGAATGAGATAACTTCCCAAAAGACAATAAATAAGGACAAGTATCGTTTCGGCTACTACCCTTCTTCATCATATAAACAAATGAGTGACAACGAACCCCCCCCAAAAAACTAACATTTCTTGTTCTTGTTTATTGAAAATCTTTCATAACCTTATGTACCCTATGACTTTATTTTGTGATTAAGTTTGGCATATTATCATCTTAACTGATTCTAAAAAATTAACAAAGTCGACTTTTCATCAAGATTGCATAGCACCAACGAGAAGGTCACAATGTGGAGAAAACGTCTATAAATAAACACATCTGTTTGGAATAATTGAAAATCAAGCACTGTTTCTATAGACAAATACATCTCATTGTACAACAGTTATCACAATGTCTTAGACTAAATCTTTTGTTTAAGAAGTTACAGAACAAACTTTTTGTCACATTTTCTTGCCAGTGTGACACGGTGACATATACAGCAATGACCCGGAACACAGAGGAAGTCGTATACAATCTTCTCGGCAATCATCCCCCAAAAAACGTCTTATATAGTCGGCATTCACAGACATTGAAGTTAAAGGTTTTTCTCATCCCACGAAACAAAAGACGGAGGGAGAAAAAAAAGTTTGTTTGATCGAGCCCCATTAACACAACAGAGCAGTGTTGGGGTCAGCCCTATGTTCAGCCATGAAAGGTACACATGATTCCTGCCATAAATGCAGGCACCTTCTTTCTTTCTTTTTTTATCCAATTCCCTTTTTAAAAACTCTTTGGATCAGAGAGTTTCAGACAAGCAGGTGATCAGCTCACTGTGTTTACTGGCACAATGAGCAATACACTGATCAGTATTTATCAAAGACTGGCCAATAAACAAATTACTGTAGCCCTTGTGGGTACCCCCTCAGCTATTGATTAAAACTAAGAAGTTCTACCACTCTGGGCAAGGAACTAAATATAATTAGAAAAATACATGAATATACAAAACATAAATCAGCAGGTGGTTACTGAATAGGAAATAGTTCAGGTAGGTTGGATTTCAAATGATGGCCCTTGACCTAGTTGAAATGTATTGTACAACTACCCTGACAGGAAATGTGTATATACTTTGGTTTGGAGATTATTGCTTTCGAATTCATCATCTGTCTCATTAAAGAATAACAAAGAAAATTAAGTCTCAAATCCAATAAGTGAAAGTAAAACTCTATGAATAAGTTGTAAATGGTTTAAGAACAGTCAAATATATACAATCAAATTTTTTCAAGGGCGTAAAACTTCATCAATCTTGACAACTTTTTTATTTGGAGACAGTTAAAACCGCTACAAGGAATGTATCATCATATTACAGTGCAATACAGATTCGTCAAACTCACCACAACAACAGAATAGTTAGAGGAATCCGTATTTTTGTGTCCCTGGTGGTGGAGAAGTACAAAGAGCACAATGGTTTATTGTTCCAAATCATACAAAACATGATAAAACAGAGAAAATGTCATCACATATAAAATAACAAATTTTTTCTTGTTGGAACACAATGTCAGTGAGCTTTGACGAGAAAGTCTATGAAGATATAAAATGTTCAGCTAGAGAAAACAATAAACAACTTTGTGGTATCTTTCTTGTTTATCATTACGTTGCATAGATTAGTTTAATCTACATTTCCCTCATCAAATAAAGACAATAAATAGATTTAAAAAAAACGAAATTGATCAAAATATGACAACAAATATCACGTGTTCAAGGGACTTCCTTCAATTATTGGGCACAGTATACTATGGTAGGAATGGCAATCCAAGAGAGTTCAAAGTGTGTGTGTGTGTGTGTGTGTGTGTGTGTGTGTGTGTGTGTGTGTATGCCCTCTGAAAGGAAACTTTATTCATCCCTTTCGGGAAATTGGGCATTTTACAAAGGTGGAATCAATCATGAATAAATACAATTACATTGGACATATTACTTAACATCACAATACATAATCACATAAATACAACAGTAACTTGTGGCCTCTCATTAATTACCCACCCTTGATGGGTCGCCGAAGTTCAGCGCCCCCCTTGGGCTAGGGCGAAGTGTCTTCCTCAAGGACACAGTGCCCAAGTGGTCACCCATCCACATACTGATCATGGTCAATGTAGCTTGATACTCTGACAGGTTCAGCATGCTATCCGTTCGACCACCGGCGCTCCCGGTTGATACATACAAGAAAACATCATCAGCAGCAATAAGAGACAAAAATAAATACAATTTTATGGCAATTTTTTTTCATGGAGAAATCAAAATATGGTTACCTTTTGCTTTTATGCCTCATCATTTTTATGGGCTTTGTAATTTCATTAATGGAGAATCCAAGCTGAAAGTGGAAACCAAATAGTGAGCTCAAGAAAACAACCCAAACACCATGAGCAAGACACTCATAGTATTAATCAAAACGGACCAATAAACAAATTACTGTAGCCCTTGTGGGTACCCCTTCAGCTTTGATAAAAACTGGGCAATTTCTGATAATATCAACATATAAGTAAGATGTTACCGTGTGTTCCTTATTCAGTGAGATGTTACCCTGCGTTCCTTATTCTTTTCTATCCCGGACCAGTTGGTCAGAGGTCATTCACCTCTGGTTTCCCATGAACGAGATAATCACATGTATAAATAAACAATGAGACAGTCTCCACCACGATGGCAACTAGAGGCATTCAGAAAATGAATAAATAAAACAAAAATCTTTGATTGCAAAATTAATTCAGATCATGACATTTGGCAATGGATGGCAGGATAAATAAGTTCATATTTTACACAAATTGTTTTTTAACAAAAATCAAAATGCAAAAAATATCACATACCCATCTGGTCTTTCATATAAAGTATTCTAACGTCACTCAGGAAAATAGACTTGTACAGACACATTGATGGTGCTATAACATAATGGCGGGAGTCAAAATTTGTAATTTATCACTTTTTCAACTAAGCATATGGAAATTTTAAGACTTGATTCATTGGCTACGTTGAAATAAACTCAAGGTGTCTTTTTATTAGAGCAATTCTGGTGTGCGTTTTTTGCCGCTCCTGAAAAGTTGAGAAAAGTTGACTTGTATAGCTTTCTTTCTTTATCAATAACCTTTAAGGTGACTTGTATAGCACTAACAATAAATCACGTGGTGAGTCATAGATAAAAGCAAAATGTACAAATGATTTGTTCAAGAAGAAATGAACTTGACATGAATAAAAACAATACAGTATATTATAACAACTACTCAACATCTATTGAGTAATTACCTAAAACTCTTCATAATATACAGGGTATACAAACATTTACCATAATATAACAAACTAAACAACGAGTCTTGGACCCTCTCAAAGGTCCAACGTGACCTTGAACAAAAAATCCTAGATTTTGGAAGAACAAGATGGTATCACATTAATTGCTGTAAAGTTGTAATAAAAACACACAAACACAATATTGATATAATCAGCTGTCTCATAATGTTACACGGTATTGGTGTACGGCATTTCAATAAATTCTATTCTTTATTTAGCATTACACAGGTCCTTAGCTACCAGGTCTTTTCACCCACTGCATAACACTTCCTGTCTTTGTGCCCACACAATTTATGATGTATTTTCCAATTATCTTCCGCTCGTCTATTTTTTTTACCAGTTCATGTCTTATATCTACCCCCATTCAAATCAAGCACTCATATAATATACAGCCTACTGCCAGTTATCCAACCGCCAGTGTTCTGACAAGCTCACTTATCTGACAAAGTTGCTTAGGAAAAAAAAAATTGCTATATATCTCCTATTGTCTATCCGACATATTCATTTTTCCGACTTTGACACAAAATTTTGGGAACAGAATGTTATATTCTCATTGTATTAATGCTCACTTATCCGACATATGGACCGGACTAACAACCATATGCAGTCTTTCTTCCCATCTGCCATAAGACTGTGGAACAATTTGCCACCAACCGCGGTTAGAAAACCTGACGTAAATCTTTCTGGAACCCTTTGTATCCTTTGTTAGGTGTTTTCATGTTTAGATTAGATGACTTGTATTATGTATATCATTTTCCGACAATACACCAGAGGTTGTCTGAAAATTAATGGAAGAAGAAGAAGAATGTTGACAATTAAATGCTAAATGTAGCGGACTCGTCTTCTACCTGCTAGGGGATTTGAAGCGTTAAAGATTGCTCAGATAAATTCTACCAAATAAACAATTCTTCTAGATAGTCACATCACAATTCTACATTTAAAATTGAGCACATTTCTAGGGTAATCATTAAATGTTTAAATGCAAGAGAAATTAAAATCTGGAAAGACTTGAGAATAATACGAAGGGCCAATAAATTAGGAAATGACAATATTTGGCCACCCTACTCCATGGAGGTATTCAGTCTTTTTAAGTCCTTTGAAAGACTGGCCACCCTACTCCATGGAGGTATTCAGTCTTTTTAAGTCCTTTGAAAGACCGGCCACCCTATTCCATGGAGGTATTCAGGCTTTTAAAAAGTCCTTTGAAAGACTTATCAATAAAATATCAAGAAAGGAAAAAAAAAAAATTTACAGTAGAGGTTTAGTCCATAGAAAATAAACCCTAAAGATAGATCTATAAAGCTGATGAGAGACACACTACGCAACAAAAAGTTTAAGGGTTACTGCAATTTTTAAAAATTATGTTTTCTTTACCACACTTTTATGGAATGTCTATGATGAGAATCAGTAACAGAGTATTCCACACAGGAATTCAAAGCATCCATCAGGTTTTTTCTTTCAAAGTACATACAAAATGAATGTGTAAGAACTTTCTGTGAATTAAGATACCTGATCTCAACCAAGTTTTCTTCCAAGTATTCATTAAGAAAGGAATGAGATAGGGTCTAAATTGATGGAGAGAAAAGCAGTGGGACCATCAATGAGATGTAAATTAAAAGTATGGAATTTCGTCGCTGTTTTCCAGAATTTTCAAGTGTTCAGTAAATCATATGTACCAAAGATTGTTTGTGTGTTCAATATGCCAAGACACGGTCCAACGTGAAGATAGAAGAAAAAGTTTAAGGGTTACCGCAATTTAAAAATTTTATGTTTTCTTTACCACCTAAAATCCGATGACATAATGATTACATTCATAATCCAATTATGTCTGAAATCGATACTGAGACAATGTGTTATGTGGCACACCCTTCGAGATCAAGATAAACAAATGATTTAAAAAAGGATAAATTAGAAACACTTATATCAATTTGCATAATATATGTAGGAATTCATTTCAATCAGATCTTATAAATAATACACACTGCAAATACAAGCACACTCCCCAAACGTAACAAAGTCATACATACAATATCTTTACAGGCAACATTATGTTAAGTAACATCATTTCATTGACGCATTTGATTTTCTAAGCATATTATCATTTCAAAGATCATGAATCAACACACACACAAACACAAACACACACACACACACATACACACTCAGGCATACAGATTTATAATCACTATAAAAATAACCTTTCATCCACCTGTTATAACATCTCAAAAACACTAATTGAATAAGGATTCAACTAGTCGTGGATTCAGTTATTAGAAATTGTGTGTTTACAATGTCTATATCAAAGGCTACAATAGAGAACATTTAGCTGTGACTAGGGATTTCTTCCCGTGGGTTCGTCGTTTGCTGGGCTGTAGACTGATGGTATGTTTGTGGTTCTTGTCATGGTTATGGTTCTTGGAGTCATTCATTAGACCTGTCAAATGATATCAGGTAATAAGGTCAAGGCACTATTGATATTTCTATTTTTAAAGAATCAATCATCATTAAGATGCTGATCTGTTAGATGTCATGTGACTAATCAATATCCCACAATGCTCTCTGATTAATTCTCAAATGGTAACCTTTCCCAGTTTTTGGTAGACTGAAATTGGCATTGATTTTCTACACATGACCCACCAAGGAAGAAATATTTACCACGTGAATAGAATTGAGGGAGCCCCAGTGGTGCAGAGGTACGGTTCTCGCCTCTGAAGTGAAAGGTACCGGGTTCGATTCCTGGCAGCGACAGGTATTATTATCCTTGAAACTTGGTGAAAACCTATATGCCACTCCCCTGATCCTATTCAGGTAGGTGGGATCAAGAACCTAGTCCTATCGGAGACGGACGATAAACTTGGAGATCCCGTGTGCACGTTACGCACGTTAAAGAACAATTGGCAGTTAAAAAATTGTTAAGAGTAGGCCGCATGGCCGCTGTCCGGGCAAAATTAATTCCTACCACAATGGTCACAGTGGGTTGATCACCTGCTTAGCTTAATATCTTGATCCAAAGAAATCCAGATTCATAGTGCTGGCCCTACACTGTAATGGTAAAAGGGAACTGGATACGAAAGAAAGAAAGAATAAAATTGATCAAAACCAGTAATGTATCAAATAAAAGAGAAAAGAATATGGAGCAATGTCAGTGGAAAATAAAAATAAAATAAAATAGTCATGGTGTTAAAAATATGATTATTTGAATGAAGTGGTGTTGCCAAATATAAATACAGAAGATAAACAACTGAAAGTATTTCACTATATACTGAGTGAGAAAAAATAAGAGTTGTCCCCTTGGATTGATGTAGTTTTTTCCACTAAAAGGGGCTTGAGATCCACTCACGACAGTTTCGGAAATTTCAACAGAAGGCAATAACAAAGTATATTGAATAGAACATTAGCACACAAAGGAAACATCACTCTCTTGCTGATCTCGGTAAAAATGCTTGAGTCGTGTATCTTATTATTGACAATCGTTGGTGTTATTGCACAATCACATATGAATAAATCAACTTTTCACTCTTGCCTCTAGATATCTTAGATATTATGTGTGTTTTGTATAATCAAACGGTTTGTTATCCAATATATAGAGTAAAGAAACTTTAATGAGAAAATGATTTTTAAGTAAGTCAAATATTACAACTTTTACAGATGCTATGTCTAGGCACTGAAATCCTTCCAAAACAGAAATCTGCTTTCCACATGACCAAATGTACCTATCAAAATCTAGACTAGTCATAAACAGTAAAACAACCGTTTAGGTGTTTATTTTCTTCTTCTATTATGTGATAGATTATTACGGTTTACTACTGCTTCTGTCAACAATTGTTCAAAGAATTAACACACAACCGTTAAAGACATCTAAAGAAAGAGTAAAACTGATGCTCAAATCTTGATAGCACTAAAAAAAATACAGTTTGTGTGGAAGACTATCTACTCAGCTTCTTTTCCTGTGTAGTATAAGGCTGCCAAACCTGGACACTTCAGACAGAAACTGAGCAGTGCATCCAAGTTGTCTTAGGAAAATCCTATGCTTTTCTTACACAGAGCACCGCAAGAACCATTACTGGCAACACTGAAAAGGAAACTGAAATGGTCTGGCTATGTCACGAGACACAACAGTCTGTCCAAGATGGTGATAGAGTGGACAAAAACAGAAGACGAGGTTGGCAAAAGAATGGACTGCCTTGTCAAACTTCTAGCAACGGCTACTGAAAGAGCAGCAGGGAGAGCTGTTTCTTCACCTCTGAAATACCCCCAACAATCTTTTGGTCAAGGGACAGAGTGAGTGAGTGAGTGTGAGGCAAGTTGGAGCAAAGGAAAGTAACTATGAAAGCTATATTCTGTGTTTAAACATTTGGATGAATTGAAGGGGAGCAGGCACTAATAGAAAAGCATCGAGCAAGGTTGGAAAATGTTAAAGTGCCAGAAAAACACAGAAAAATAGCTAGAAAAACATCAAGCATTTTCCAACGTTGCGTGATGTTTAATCATTTGAGAATGAAAGTTCTCTGTGATTCGGATGTTCCATTGGAGACAGAATCAATTGTTTTAGCTGAAACTCACCTTGTCCAATCTTTTGCTGACTGACTTCTTCCTCCACCACCGTGTTCAATTGATCAATGTACTTCTCAGCCAAGTATCTAAAAACTGATTGTACAAGAGAAGTAGTATGTATAAAGATTACAAGAAAAACAATAAGATACACAACAGATTTATTCACAAAAGGTTTGAAATACTCAATTCATTAAATTCTTTTTGCTTTTTTGTTTGTTAAAGCTTTATTTACCCCAAAACCATAGGACATAATGTGGCCGAGACAAGGGTTGTGTGTTCGACTCTAACTCTAAGCATTTTTGTGTGGGGTTTTTTGGTGGGATTTTGTGTGTGGGTTTTTTGTTTCTTGTTTTTTTTCTTCAGAATTTGATAAATTGATACTAGTTAGTTTCTGCCATCAAGAAAGGCTTGAGTTCTGTCATCAAGAGCCTCAACTCTTAACATATACAACCAGCTCTAAATTCAAGTTATCCTCTCTTACTCTTACCTTCCTCTACATTCAAGTTTTCCTTGACAGATGTTGGGTAGAAACGTAGCCGTAACCTTTTGGCAAGATCTTCAGCCTCATCTCTGGAAATGGAAAACATTAACTACGAAATGGACAATATTTGAATTCATCGAGTAAAATAATGTTAAAATATTCTATTTATAGTCAACAACAAACTCCTGAGAGGCCCAGTATATGAAACCTCTGGCCCCTGAACCCCTGTCCCCTGAAACCTCTGTCCCTTGAAACCTCTGTCCCCTGAAACCCCTGAAACTTCTGTCCCCTGAAACCTCTGTCCCCTGAAACCTCTGTCCCCTGAAACCTCTGTCCCCTGAAACCCCTGAAACCTCTGTCCCCTGAAACCCCTGAAACCTCTGTCCCCTGAAACCTCTGTCCCCTGAAACCCATGAAACCTCTGTCCCCTGAAACCTCTGTCCCCTGAAACCTCTGTCCCCTGAAACCCCTGAAACCTCTGTCCCCTGAAACCCCTGAAACCTCTGTCCCCTGAAACCTCTGTCCCCTGAAACCCATGAAACCTCTGTCCCCTGAAACCTCTGTCCCCTGAAACCTCTGTCCCCTGAAACCCCTGAAACCTCTGTCCCCTGAA
>JARBEQ010267344.1:0-10101 GCA_030265355.1 Tritonia tetraquetra
CCACACGGCAAGAGACCCAACCCCAAGCAAAACCGGATCATCTCATTCCAGGACAAGAACAGAAAGCTCCATGGGAGAGGGGAAGATAGGTGATGGGGAGAGAAGACAAAGGAAAGGGTGTGGACCGGTTTAGCACCCCCCAGCCCACAGAAGGGGTCCCGCCAACCACCCGCAGGGCTAGAGCTTACACACTGGTAGTGGTGGTAGTGGTAGTAAATACTCAACGGATATAAGACACGAGTGGATTCTCTCAGCACAAAAAAAAAGAGGAAAGAACCAAGAAAAATTTTGCCTTTTATTTCACATATTGAAATAATGAATAATTGTTGCACAATCATTTGAGGTTGCGAACAAAAGACATGAAAAAATAAAGTCTGTGTAAAATAACAATTGTATACTTTGAACAGATACTTATTCACATGTATTCACTACAAAAAAAGTCGTCAGTAATGGAGATTCACATTCCCGTGGGAAAAATGTGGAAAGCGTAGCACCAATTCATTCATCATTTGTATTGGCATCTACTTGTTATTGCAAAAATCACAAGGCGGCTAGTGCAAAAAGTTCATATGATTAAAATGTGAGAGTAGCCAAATAGAAGTGTGATCTGTCAGTCAAATAGTGGCCGCTGAAGTTCACGCCTCCCCGTCGATCATCCAAGTGCATGCTTAAGTTGGCTCCTAAATTAACCCCCATCAGAGACACACATTGACATATAAAACGTACACTTTAATCAAAGGACTGACCAACCAACATCAAAGCTTTCCTTTTGTCATTGAAAGTACCTGCTGAATGTCTAAAGCTTCACCTGAAAGTGAAAGGGTTGGGGGGGGAGGGAGGAAATAAGTGCAAACCATTAGGTCAAAGTTCACAATGTCAGGCTTGTCAAAATCAAAGAAGTGAAGGTAGAGAAGTGGGGATTTGTTTGATGAACAGGTAACAAAGAATCACTTTTATCATTTTCCCATGCAGTCATCATTATTGACCGAGGTGTAGCAACACCAATCAACTGATGTAGTATGCAGAACGCGCCACCCATAAGCACACCATCCTCAAACACGCTTCAGTTCCAAGCATGCAAACTTACTCCTATAATCTACACGCCCATAAGCATTCATGGCACAGCTGTTTAGATTACATACAATTTGGATGCAAAGACCAGCAAGATTGTGAGAAAATGCCTGCATAAGTGGTTTTTATCACTAAACACGTCATAACTATGATGGTGCAATACATTTCAAAACGGATGCATCTATATTACCACTTGATCGCTTTACACTACTCTTAATCAAAGACATCTTCATTCTTATCCAGTTCCTTTTACCATTACAGTGTAGGGCCAGCACTATGAGGCTGGATTTCCGTGGATCAAGACATTAAGCCAAGTAGGTGATCAACCCACTGTGACCTTTGTGGTAGGAATTAATTTTGCCCAGACAGCGGCCTTTCAGCCTACTCTTATAGATTTTTAACTGCCAAGGGTTCTTTAATGTGTGCAACGTGCACACAGGACCTCCAATAGGACTAGGTTCTTTGATCCCACCTACCTGAATAGGATCAGTGGAATGGCATATAGGCTTTCACCAGGTTTCAAGGAGAAAGGTACCCGACAGTGTCGCTGCCGGGAATCAAACCCGGTACCTTTCGCTTCAGAGGCAAGAACCGTACCTCTGCGCCACCGGGACCCCTTAATCAAAGACATACAGTTTACAATAGACTACCTGGAGGCAGCCCGTATCCGTGTTGAAGACCATGAGGATTAGAGGGAGTCTTACAGTCGTACGTTACCTCCTTTCTCAAGCAGGTGTCAATGTCAACGGCACTGAAGAATGCAACAGACTGGCAATAGAAAAACAATCAATGTTCCATTATATATAGCATGACTAGAAATGTGGTGTGATCTGGGAGGAAGGGTAGGCAAAGATGACGAAGTTTACAGTAGGACTGTATAGACGAGGGCATGAAAACAGCAGGTTTAGAGAAGGAACAGGCAGAGGATAGAAAGGAATGGAAAACAGGAACAGGCATCAGCAACTTCACACAATTGGCATAGGCCTGGAGAAGAAGTAATGTAAGAAAAAAATATACATATTTTGATAAATCTATCTAAGAGTCAGAGTGACATTTTAACATTATCAACCATATCATACATAATGGACAGCAATATGTTATAAAGTCTGTTTAAATCTAAATGCATCAAGCCTCAGATCCTGAAAAGAAACACAAGAAATTATAAAAAAGAAAGAATATTTGATTTCAAAGACAACAGATATTGCTGCTACAAGTTGTAGGGTGAACTACCTGTGGCAAGTCGTCCATTTTGAGTCTGTGAGAAAACATGCAGCGTGTGAGGAGGTTTGTGATTTGAAGGGCTAGAGCTATTCTGTAGCGATCTTTGCTGGCACACAAATAGCGTACTTCATCGTGGATGCTGACACAAAAACGACCTTGCAAGTTGTATTTGGAGATCAACCAACGCATGCAAACCAGCATCAGGTGAAGGTAATCAACGGCAGAACTCTGAACGACCCAATTCACTCTGGATGTCAAAAACTAAGATAAAAATAGAAAACAATCTTAAGCAATTTGAAAATTCTTAACTTTCAATCAAAATGCATTGATTTCATCCTTAAAACAACCCTTATAAAAGTGTGCCCTTAAGAGCCTTTGGACTCATGGAGCTGAAGCTTGACCAGATCTCAGTAGCCTGAAGTGGACAAGTGACCAGCTGGACAGGACGTTGGTCTTCTACTAAAATTTGAAAGAATATTCAGATAATTAAAAAAAAAGAAATATCTTAACTCTTCTATTCTGAAATTTTTCTGTATATCAAATTGAGACAATACATAATCTCTTGTCATTCTATTTCTTATCATTGCCAAAATACAATAGACCCTTACATTGCCACCAACAACTTTAGTCATCCAAAATAATTGCATGTCCTTTGCCAAGGACGAGTCACCGACTGACTTGCACGGAGAAACGAAGCAAAGTTTTAATTGTATGACGGGAAATTATTTCGGTGTTCTCCCTTGAATCATAGGCAAGGCCAATAAACAATTAATATAGCCCTTGTGAGCACCCGTTTACCTATTATTTCCCACCATTCAGGTGAGTAATGTTCTTATTAGATTTTGGCAAAGATGATGGAGATAGATTTTCATATTCCTTGATCATTCATAAACTAGCTCAGAAAGTTTCATGATGCTATCATCTCTTCTAAGTCAGGAGATATTACTTATTTTCTGCACTCGTTTTCTCTGATTTTCCCCAAAACCTGTGGCAAAGGCTGTGCAGTTAGGGCTCCGAGCCGTGGCAACGTAAGGGTTAAAAGGGTAGAGGGCAAATCAATAATCACTACTCTCCCCATTCTATCATATCCACATATTTCTGGTCACAATCTCTTTTCCCTTTACCCTTCTTACCAGTTTGGGCAGTGGCAGAATTCTCTCTCGCAAACCTTTATTCTCTTTACTCAATTTTCAAAAAGAAAATCATTGTGAAACATTCTATAATTTTGATTAAAGAAAACTCAAAGCAATTACATCATCGAGAACGAATCGAGGTTCCAAGGCTTTGCTCATGCGACAGCCAAGAACTGGAGTTACGGGTTCTTCCGAATTGGCGATGGATTCCAGGGCGTTAAACATAAAGCTTTCTCTGGAGACACAAAAGAAAAAAACACAATTGAGAAAATCAAGCAAACTTGTAAATGACAAAATCCAAAACTGTTTCTATCTTCTTTACCCTTTTCCTGTCTGTCACAGCATGAGATACCATGGATACAAAGAACTCCAGTCACCCAACAAAACTTCTTTAGGTAATCACATGGTGTTGATCATAATATCAAAGTGTGTTTATTCAAAATCAAGCTAACCCAGGAGATGAATTACTTATAAGAATAAATTTGGTAAACATTATATCATTATTTACGGCTGAATATTCATACTTAATTCAAACAGCTTTTAGTTACTGATATGTTTGCATGTCTTAAAAATAAATAATTCAATGCCAATGTAAGAATGTGTCAATCCATCAAATCACACTCACGTGCCACCAATCCACTTTCGTTGACTACTGTGAAATACAAAAATAAATATAATCATTAGTCAGTGCCCACAGTGTCAAATTCTTCCAGTTCTTATATAGCTGAGAAGTGACCACAAGGGCTATATTAATTGTTTATTGGCCTTGCTTATGATTAATGGGCTGATCACCTGCTTGGCCAATATCTTCATCCAGAGTAAATCCGCCTCATAGAGCGGGCCCTACACTGCAATGGTAACAGGGAACTGGATAAGAAAGAAAGAAAGCTTATGATTAATACTGTTCAGTGTATTGCTCATGTTAATAAAGAGATATAGACACAGTGGGCTGATCACCAGCTGATCCACAGTACTTCCAACCCTGTGTTCAGCAATGCTTGGTGGTCAGGGTGCCTGCATTATATCGGGTATCTTGTGTGCCTTTCATGACTGGAAGTGGGGTTGGCCCCAAGCTGCTCTGCGGTATTAATTGATCAAACAATCATTAGTGATAATTTGTAATTCCTATTCAATCAAAATGTAGTGCCCATTACTCTAACATTATACATCTTGTAGGAATTTCCTAGAAATAGGACACATTGATAAATGGAAAGTAAGAAGACCAAATGAAGAAATAAGTAAGACTGTGCCCATTTCCATGTTGCTCTCTATCCCGTGTCCAATTGGCAAAAATTGCATGCACGCTTTTGAGTGTTCATTTGACAAAATTGCATCTTCTTTGCTGTATACAGAAAATATTGCACACGTTCAATCACAGTGCTGTCGCAGTCTCACCAATGCACAAGGTATTAGACACAGGCGTCTCTGCTTGTGTCAATCATTCTTCCTCTCCTCCTTCATGTAAGTCACTTGTTCTGTGTCTCTGAACCCTAAAATCTAAACATACTCTGAGTGAAAAAAATTAAGACACGTTTTGATTAGAGGGTTCAGAGAGTTGGAACAAGGGACCCTCTAAAGTCTCTTGAACTGCAACAGTTTTCCATGAGTATGCCCAAACAAATTTTAATTTACTGTATTTTTTACTCACAGTATGTTCAGCGACACGAAACAAGGGATTGCAAGTGAAATGAAATAATGATGTTAAAAAAGTATTGATTTGACCGGTATGGTGCGAAAGAATTGCAACAATCCTTGAAGTCAAATTGGACACACGACAGAGAGCAATCTGGAAATTGCCATGCGAGAGAGTCTGGCCACATCACAAAAATAAAAAATGAAAAAGAATCATGACATACTTTCTTTGTCCCTTTGTTTGTTTATACATGGTAGCAGCTTTTCTTTTGGCGTCTGCCGCGGACAGTTGTGGGTTGAATTGCATCAACAAACGTTCGGCAAATGTCTGTCCAGCCCCATAGATGCGGCCATAGTTTATCACCTGGAAGAATTCAATTGGAAATCATACGTAATCGCTCAATAAAAATGCATATATTCTTCAATAAAACAGATCAAATTCTTCATGATTAAATTGGATTTCAAAATGGAAGTCATTAGAGAACACAAGAGCATGGTAAATGGCTCTTCTATGTAACCACCATCGATTCATCCATTCTTCTCTCGTGTTGTTATTTAAAATCATTTTACATGTTTGCTGCATTACTGGGGTGTCAGGTTGTTTCATTGATGCTCCCTGTCAGCAGTAGCAGAGTAGCAGGAAATGAAACAAAATGATGACACCAATAATGATGAGATTTCTCTTCTCTTTACAATATCAGAAATGACTTTCGTCCATTTCCTCTTTGTAATACTTGTGGTTTTTGTTCCTATTGGTTTACAATCAAATATCATTTTAAGAATTATATTTGTAGCTGCTTTATTTCTTTTCTTTGCTCTAAGCTGACTGTTTTAACTCTCCTAAAGTAATTTGGACATCTTAAATGTCACCAATCCATATGCAGCATATCCTGGAAGTTAAAATGGAAAGAAAACGGGGCAAAGTGGAAGGAAAATGACCAAGAGATCACCCATCAAGAACATGGGTGGATGACATCAAGGGAAGGATGAGAGCTCTCAATGGGAGAGTGACAGATAGGGCAGTATGGCATGCCATTCCAAGTCAACCTATGCAGAGATGACATCGGGAGAAGAAGAAGAATGTTTCATATTTTCCAGTTTTATCAAACCAAATTGGCTTCATTGATCCAACCTTAGCATGATCCCGGCTGATGTTGACAAGTTCGGCCGTTTTACTGTGAAGGTCTGTCTTATCTCCCTTGCTTCCTTGGAGCGTCATCCATCCAAGGGCAGTGCATCCTGAACGACAGAACGAGAAAACACATAAGCTGTCACATTTCATTTCAATGATAGGAAGAAATCTTTATTTAACAACATTGAAGAAAGATTTCAAAGCACATCTAATTCTTAATTGATGTGAAATTCACAACGTAGTCAATCATTTATAAATTTGTCAGGAGCAATCTTTTCTTCTCATCAGAAGCATAATGGGGCATTTGATAAGTTATTGTCAAGACTAATTACAACTTACATTATGTTGAGTTCTCTTTAAGTCATAGCTAGTTTTGTCTGCAATGCTAAACCACCATCCATGACTTGGTCCTAGACTAGAACACATTCTGTTTTCATGGACACTTGCATTGATTGTGCATTCTCCCATATTTTGTCTTTTTTGTCATCTGCTTTGAATGAGGCAATTGGAGTTTCTTGACCAAGAAAACAATTTATCACCTAGAATGAGACTTGGAACTTTGAACTCATAGTGGTTTGATTAACTACTTGTACAAGATAAAAATCACATTCTTCTTTCCCCCTGAGTTTAAATGTAGACAATGAGTCTATGAAAAAAGAATGCAATTCTCAAACCGTGTTGTTGCATGAAGAAAGCATCTCCCAAGACACTGGCAATCCACAGCTCTTGTGAGTCAACGTCTGCCCCGACAAAATGGTATCCAGGGGGTGCTTGGATCATTGACTTTAACTCGCTTCCAATTCGGTCAGCCTGCACGATCAAATCAAAGCATTTCTTATGATACAAATACAAGTCCATACAGGTCAATTAAGGTGATACATTTTTTTGTCTTGATCCTGACCTTATGGAGAAAAGTGTTTCCCTCACCCCAATCATTTTGGCCAAAAACCACAAAATCTGGATGGGTTTTGATGAGGTGATCTGGCATATTTCTAGGCCTAGAAGTTAGTGACTGTCTCAAAAAGTAATGTCTACACTAGTAGATGGTGGTTTGTAAACATTCATTTCACTCCAACTATTGTCATACTTACAGGTCTCCTCTATACTGTTTCTTCTACACCTTTGAGTGGGCATGGCGAGTCTGAAGTTAGGTCATTGTTGTCAGAATCATACTAAAACGTGTGCAATACCTTGGTCCAGAGTGTAAAATTGATTGCTTCATTTTGTCAAAAAGACAATAGAAATGTTTTAAAAACCATCAAAACACAACTGAATATCAAAAGGTTAAAAACATAAAATTAACAAAATTGTTTTGTTTTGACATTAATGGGCAATAAAATACAGTCGAGGACGGATATATCGACATCGCCGGGACCGCGGGAAAATGTTGATATAAGCGTCATGTCGATATATCACTCCTACCAAAAAATGAAAGGGAAACAAATGGAAAATGCGAGGTGTCAACAAGCAAGTCAATCTGGATGATTTGGAGGCCCTTAAAAGGACCGGTTTGAAATTGGGGACGTTGGCACTTAATTTGATTGGAAAAAGTCATTGATTTTGGTCTGTTTCTGAATGCCAGGAAACATTTTGTAGACCCTGTCCTCATTGGCTGTTATTTTTCCTCACAGTGGGATATCGCTGGCCAATTTTAGGCCGATCATTGTCGATATTGATCGATCGCTATGTCGATATAACCGTCTTCTGGAAAAATTTATGTCGATATACGAGATCTTTATTTACTAATGTGATATAGCAAAAAAAAACGGGACTTTGGTGCCATGTCGATATAAGCGTTGTCGATATAGCCGCTCTGCACTGTATCCCTTAAAAAAAAAAAAATGAATATTAATATTAAGACCAAAAGAAAAATGAACAGTGAAAAAAAAACATTATTAAAGACTTTTCTCCACTTCCCAATTTCTAGTTTGTTTCATTCCAAAACATCCTTAAACTTAAATGACTTACATATGCATTGCTGGCAGTAAGCCATGTTGGTTCTACCGCCCGTCTGGTAATGGTCCCAGCAGACACGATGCGTGGTACGATGGCTCCGTACAGGCCGTCTGGGATGTAGCTACTAGATCTAATAATAAAGTGAGAATGACAAACAAAGAAATACAGAATTTACTTAAATAAATCATACTCACTAGCTTTGCGTACTCAGTATGAATTATTCAAAACATTTCATGACATTGGCTATTGAAGTAAATAGTTGGGATTTGTATCTATACCCCTAACAACCAGTCAGGATTCTCCCTATAGCAGGAAATCCCACCATGACAAAATTCTGAATTTCCACTGAAGCAGAATGGGACGTATACTCAGGTATAGGGTTGTGGGTTCAAGTCCTATTTCCAGCCAATTTGTTGTGGGAACATAGAGTGTGACAGACCATCTACTAATCCATCAAAAGTGACACATGTCCTCTTCACTCTAATGAAACCAGGTTAAGCAACAACTATTGACGAGGCTCAAGGCTACTAAAGACATACTTTTTATAAAACAAGAATAAGAGCAGCCATTTAACGTGGTATTCATAGTTTTTCCTGTGTTTATTTATATGTGAAATCATTCTTTATCTTATGTTATTTACAAACAGGAGACTGATCCTCGCTTGAATAATATTATATAAGATTGAAATCAGAGTAGTGCATCATGATTGATTCAATCTTTCGCCCCTCAGCTCATCGTTTGTCAATCATGCTCCACCCACCTGGTGGTATTTCCACTGAGTTCCGATTTCTGGAGCTGCACCATCATCTGTCCACTGGGGGAAAACAAGATTACAATAAATATTATGGCTTTGAGGTGTGCAAGATGTTGACTGAAATGTCTTGTGTGCATGGGATAGGGACAAAGTCTAGAATGTCAGATCATCTTTAGTGAAGGATTCAAAGCTGGGACTGTAGAGATACAAGTCCAGGAAGACCTCAAAGCCATCACTTTAACTGATGCTTCTACAGACCTATCCCAATCTATTATGTTTCTGTTTTCCATTCCTTTCTATCCTCGAGCTTCTCCAATCTTGTTTTCACGTCCTTGTTTGTATAGTCCTGTTTAACAGTCTTCTCGGTCCCCCTTTTTCCTAGTTCCAAATAACACTTTTCTACTTCTTCTCCCTATATAACTTTCATCTCTCTTTAATATGTGCCCATGCCAACTCAGACACATCCCTCTCAGTCTATTATGTAACATATGAGATATTTTGAGGATAATTTTCATATCAATAAAAATTTAATCCTCAAAGTTCCTCAAAGTAAATAAAACCAAAATGACCTCCCAAACCTATGACAATCGAAACAAAAAGATTTCCTAAACTACCTACTACGATTACCTTATTCTCTTTTGGTTATTCTTCCAATAGGAGCACATGCGCCCCAGGACCAGTGCCTGATTGGCATGCATGCCGATGCTCGCCTGCAGAGTGCCGTCTTCCACACGGAGTAAATAGTCCCTGGCCAGGGGATTCCCCACTCGGTTTTGACCTCCTTCCTGTAATAAGCAAGGTTAGAAAATATTGAAGAGCCAGAAAAATACAGAAAAAATAGCCATAGAAGAAAAGTGGAATCTCGACAGTGGGAATTGAACCCACACTGCAGCGTATGACAACACCGCCTAGCCAGAGACAGAGGCCACACTTTAACCAACTGAGATAATTAGCCACCCCTGTAATAGAAACCTGAATCATTTAATATTCAAAAGTTCACTTTAAATCATTACAAAATAAAACAAAAAATATACCAAAAAAAATTTAAAATGTAGTCATAGCAAAAGTAGTAATAGTAGTAAAAGTAGTCGTAGTAGTTCTTTCTTCCTTTTTTTTATCAATAACCCTTTTAGTACCTTTCGGTGTAAGGTTTATGCGTGATACACAAACTTTCGCCATTGATCCCTATTCAGTGACATCCT
>JARBEQ010267355.1:0-10101 GCA_030265355.1 Tritonia tetraquetra
AAACATAATGATATCTCTCCTTACTAAAAACAACCACAAACATAATGATATCTCTCCTTACTAAAAACAACCACAAAACCAAAACACAAAAACAACCACAAAACCAAAACACAAAAACAACCACAAAATCAAAACACAAAAACAACAACATCCACCCCCCCTCCCCACCCCCCACACATACACAATGTAAAAACAAATTAAAAGAAAATAAGTAACAAAAAAAATATAGATAATCGAAAAAACCCACACAACCACAAGATGTTGAGTTGTAGACAATCTTATCCAACGTCACATTTTCTGCGAAACGAGGACAACCTACGCTGTTTCATTTATATAATATGTTGATGCTAGATCTGCGCAGACCATAATCTTTCCTCATCCTTTCAAAAAAACAATGATTGAAGTTTTACGCCCTTTTCAACACATAAAGGTCATATCAAAGGCGATCATCCTCTCTCACTGGACATAACCACAGATGCAGTCCGACTGAAATCGACAAGCTGCGTGATGACATTGTGCTAATGCTGTCAAGAGCACCCACCTCACAGCTACAGGGATTTAACAACAACAACAACAAAACCCCCACCAACAACAACAAAACCACCAACAACAACAAATCTTACAGGTCAAAGGTCATGCTGTCACGCCAGAGGAGAGGAGAAAAAATAATCTAAAACAAAACAAGAAAACCTCTCCGAACAACAAAGTTCATTATTTGTGAATGAAAATGCTGTTAAAAATTTTGTTCGGCGTGGAAAAAAAAATGAGTCCCAAGGGATTAGAATGATTATGTTATCATAATAAATTCTGCCACACTTTTCTTTTGATTATGTTTTTTTACAGTAAATTTAAAAAGATATTGTAACGTAAAACGAAATTAGATGTCAGATATTAACGAGATTTAAAACAGTGAGGATCCAGAGAGTCTATAAAATCATTTTACACACACTGTGTGCGTGTGTTATCCCTTTTCATAAGGTACTTAGACTTTATGTTTCTTCATTGAGCAGAGAGTGATGAAACTGTGAGGGAGATGTGAGGTCACTCCGTTTGGGGCCGGCCCAAAGAGTTTATAAATAGAAATAGAACTAGAGAGTTCAGAGAGTCACGTTACCCGTGACAAAAATTCGAGATAAATCGCATGAGGTCAAAATGAATTGTACAAAAGGAGGGGCGATAACTCGCATGAGGTCACTTACATATAATTTAGTGGCACAAACTTTCGTAGCACCAATTGTGATGAACTTATCCCTCTAGTATATAGTTCTATTTATAACCTATTTGGGCCTACCCCATCAACGAGTCCGTGGTTTTATTTCAGTGAGTTTGGGGGTATTCACAGTGTGGCGTTGAAAAGGTATATCAATTTATTACTGTTTATTCTTTTATGGCGCATACTCCATGTGATGGATTCCTATGTGGTGCGGAAGCAAAGCACTGGCCCACGAATCGGAAGTTTCAAGGGCAAAAACAAAATTAGAGGGCATTTTCCAGCGGTGCGGGTTTGTCCTATCGAAGATGAACTATACGCAGAGTGTCCTGTATATGAAATGATTTTGATGTGTCGAAAGGGGCGTAAAACTGATAGCTTTGAATTTAACTCCATTGATAATACAAAACGATGTTGTGAGCAGCTCCATTGTCGACTTCAAATAGCCCGCAATGAGTCCACTTGTCTCAATTCAGACACCTTTGACAATCAATCAAGGCTCCAGTGTTGCGGTCAGTCCCATGTTCAGCCCCCGGGAACTTCGAGCATCATTATGTAGCCAAACAAATTGCTATTGCCCTAGTGGTTATCTTCAGCTATATAAAGCTATATAATTTGCCACTTCAGGTTTTGCTTTCATCTGACAGGTAAACCAGGAAATAATAAATCAATAAATAAAAGCGTGTACTCCTTTGATAATACAAAACAGCGTTGTGACCAGCTCCATTTTCAGCCTCATCCCGCATTGAGTCCACATGTCTAAATTCAGACACCCTTGACTACCAAGCATGGCTGAACATGGATTTAAGAATTTAGGACACTCAGGTGATAATCCTATTGTGTACACAATCTTATTGGCTTCCTACGCAACACTTTGCGTATTAAAAAAAATAGATATATACTTAGATTTACAAACATCTTACGTTTATCCGTATTGCTTACTCATGTACGTACTTTTCCCGTAGTCCAGACACCATAAACCATCTGTCAACCATTGCTGAATAGCCTTTCTCAGTGTGTCGCTCATTTACGTACTTTTCCCGTAGTCCAGACACCATAAACCATCTGTCAACCATTGCTGAATAGCCTTTCTCAGTGTGTCGCTCATTTACCTACTTTTCCCGTAGTCTGGACACCATAAACCATCTGTCAACCATTGCTGAATAGCCTTTCTCAGTGTGTCGCCGAGCGGAGACTCATGCCTATCCATTCCATGTCCTTCCAGCTTTTCTTTGCCTGCCTCTTTCTACTTCCATAGACAATGCGGGATAGTCTTTGCAAGTCTTATGGTTACATTGTAACAAATTAATTTAAGCGGGAGTATTGACTCTTCAGGGAGGGGTTGGTGGCGGTGGTGGTGGTGGTGGCGGTGGTGGTGGTGGTGGTGGTGGTGGGGGTGGTGGTGGTGGTGGTGTGTGTGTGTGTGTGTGTGTGTGTGTTTGTGTATCGCAAAGTATGATTTCCGTTTTTTAAGCGGAATCGAATCGGACTTGTGAAAAGAAGATAGGAAAGCTGCGTGGGAAGGTGGATATCTATTCAATTCACGGAGGCAGTGGTAGAAGGGTGCTTGAGATGGAACTGATGGATGGAGAGAGAAAAAGAGGATGATCGGAAAGAAGGTGTATGGATGAGGTGGGTTTGGAAGAGGTAGATGTAATGGATCCTAAAACATGGAGATGATGTATTCGTTATGGTGACCCTGCAATCTGCGAGATAAAGAGAAGAAGAGGATAGCAAAGTGCAATATTGGGACATCATTTAATCTTGGAACCACCTTATGAAAAGGTGACGCCACGCCACTGAGTACTGAGTAACAGGGAACTGGATAAGAAAGATGGTGGAGGACAGGAATCAATAAAGCAGATGGTATTAAAACTTCGAATAGAATATCATATGGAAACTCGTTTTATTAAACCTAGAATATACACATTTTGTACATTTTAAATGCAAATCACACTTAAAATCAACTTTTCCGCGAGGCATCCGGATGCATTTTATTTAGCTCATGCTTCTCTTTCCGTTGATACTGCTTACTTGGAACATGCTAATGCGTTGGACCTCTTTCGTTTAGAGGCATCTTTTTAGATCTGGCTGGTTGACTAATTACATTCTCCCTCAAACGAGCTATAGGCCTATGTTTCCAGACTTTCTGGGTTGTTGTTTGTTGTGGGTTTGTGTTTGTTGATTTGTGTGTTTTGACATAATTTGTTAAAATTTGTTCGGGTTTTTTGTTGGGGGTTTTTGGGTTGTTTTTTTTTGGGGGGGGGGGGTTTGGGTTGGTTTTTTTGGGGGGGTCTTTGGTTCTGTAATCCTGGTTTGTATAGCTTAACCATACACGTCCATTCCTCGCATTGTGTAAAACAATAGATTAGATAAAAGCCAATTTTAGCCAATGCGTAGATAGATTGCTGACTGGTAGTCTGGATAAATTGTTCACAATTGCGGCTAAGCCTACATAGGGTCACGTTGGGCTAAGCCCATGGCCCAGAGCGTCTACAGGTCAGCTGATTGGTCGAAAAATCTCTTGGCAATTAAAAAGTAAAGTCTCAGCGAGAGTGAGACGAAAAACGAAAGAGAAAGCAAAACAAATGCACATGGTGGTTTAGAAGTATTGTGTCGACAAAGGTCAGCAGACGATCTTTGGTATTGACTCATATTGACCGAAAGGACATATATCTACATTGGTTAGAATGCAAAGATGTTGACATTAATTTATATTGTGCAAAAAATTATCGAATGGAATTTATGATGACGAAAGGATAATTAATCATCCGTGTTTTGTTTCTTGTTTGACGCATTTCTCGCTGTTGGCGACTGTTTTTCAGCCAGTCGAGAGTTGGGAGTTCTAGACAGAGTCAGACCCTTCCTCTCTGCAGATTATTATCTTTTACTCTGGACTTCTGTCCAGACTTTGTTAAGTCCTGTTGTTTTGAATTTTAAAGATTGATTTACCTTTAAATGGAGATCAAAACTTTTGATGAGAAGGTGGGTGAGTCTTCAGTGGAAACTATGGCCATTGATGATGTCGATGATGGAGATGACAATAGCGAGGAATTGGATGAGGGGGAAGAAGAGGAACCATTTGAAGGCCCAAAGGATATTGGAGATTTCACTGTCCTTGGTGACTATAAGCCAAAAGAAAAGCTGTTGGTGAGGAATCAAGTCTACTTAATTAGATCTAGATAGAGTTGATCATACAGATTTTTTACTGTACTTTAACTTTATCAGTATTAATTAGTGTCTCTATACAGTCTCAGTTTAAATAGTCTTCCTGTTAGATTTATAGTGTTACCATTATAAGTGATTTAGCTGTGTTATAAAGATAAAGAGTTACACTCCCATGTCAAGTGTTTGATGTGAGTGAGCCTTCATCATGCATAAATTTTGTTTCAATGTTACAATACATTACATTCGAAACAATCTACTTCAACTTCCGGCTTTATTCCCATCTCATGGGGTCGTCGGTACTGTCCAAGGCGTCTTCCTCCTCCAGTTTTGTCGCTGTCATGTCTTTTCTCAGTCTTCCAATCTTTTTCTAGGTCTTCCTGTCCCTCTCTTTCCCACCTTCTCTGTACTTCTCCAACAGAATCCTGAGTGCATATAATATGGTTACATTTCAAGCAATATGGTTAATTTTAGGTCACAATCCAAGCGATAGGGTTGGTTTTTACAATCCAAGCAAAATGTATGATAATTTAACATAGCAATAGCAGTTTATTTTATGTTGCCATCCAGACAATATATGATTGATTAAACAAAATGCCACGTCTTGTTAAAAAAGTCTCTTGATGTGTGAAGTGTCTCATCTATTTTGATGGGAGTTTGTTCTATACCTTAAGATTAAGAAACAAATTTGTTTTAAACAATTGTATTGCTTGACCATAGAATCAAGTTTCTTTCAAATTCATAAAGATAAAAATAAATTTGAAATGAGTGAAGAAAGTAGAAACAATCATGTACACTTACAGGTTTTATTTGCTGTGGAATTTCAGGTTCAAAGAGTTCTTCCAAATTGGTTACAGTATCCAAAACTTATCACCAGCAAAGATGTAAAGAAGTTCTCTGACATCCCAGAGTTAGACAATGATCTTATAGAGAAACTAAGTGAAAATGGTATAACCCAGTGCTTTCCAGGTAATTCAGTTTTAAAGCTTCAAGTATAATTGTTGGTGTCCAACTCTAACTCTAACCACTATGTGTGACAATGACAATTTTACAAAAAGAAGACAGTGCCAAGCCCAGACAAGCAGATGACCAGCCCACTTTGTTCACAACAGATAATTTGCACAATGAGCAATGAACTGCAATATGTGATCATAGGCCAATAAACAATTTGCTGTTGCCCTTGTGAATGTTTCTACAATAAAAACTGGAAGAATTTACCGCTCTGGGTAATTTCCCTTTATTGAAGTTTAAAATTATTGCCTTGTGCATGCATTTTCCAAACTTGAGAGATGAATGAATATATATTATATGGATTATTATATGGACATGAAAGAGAAGATGATAAGGAAAGAAACATTTTTTGGGGGGTTCACATCGGTTAATTGGTGCTATAGATAATGAAGTATATGATACAGTAAACAAACACACATCAATGCATTACCCTTTGTTACAAAATACAGACATAAACGTTGCTGATTTGCCTCATTCATTTAGCTCACACAAAAAAAGTAGACCCCAAACACACAGTGACCTATCAATAGTATTTTGAAAGACCTGGTGTACAGGTGCTGATTTAATGTTTATTCTTTATCAGTGCAGTGGAATGTCATCCCTGAACTTTTAGCGCAGTGTCGATGTGGACTTTATGCAGGAGATGCTGGATTCAGACCCCGTGACATTTGTGTATCAGCCCCGACAGGAAGTGGGAAAACACTCACGTTCGTTCTTCCTATCATTCAGGTAGAGAATATTCTTTCTCTATGCAACGTTGATGCTTAGACATCTTCAGATAGGTGATGGTTAAAATTGCTAATTATCTTTCTTTTACTTTTTATATCTTTCTCGTCTTTTTCCATCTATCTTGTCAGTCTTCTGCTAAATAGCGGATTTCAGCTATTTCATAGATTGTCTGATATATTTTCAAATATTAAATGATCTGTTAAAAAATTAGTTATTGTTAATATATATGTAACTGTAAATGATGTGTATTATAATATAAACATGTCATTAAATTATCCCATCATTGTGTATTGTGGCATAGGGACATTCCGGGGAAAAAAATTCTTCCTTTCTTTCCAGAATTCCTCCTCTTTTAAAATTCCTGACTGGTAGCTTTGGTATCAGTCAGTTTTGAATGTGAATAATGATAATATAGGGAAAGAATGAAAATGTATTTTTATTTCCTTTTTATTTTTAGGCTTTGAAGAAAAGAGTAGTGCCCCATGTACGAGCCCTGGCAATTCTGCCTGTCAAAGATTTAGCCTTGCAGGTCTACAATGTATTCAAGAAATACTGTGAAGGTACCTCTTTAAAGGTAAGACACAATCTCTTTTATATGTTTATGATATTTTTTTTAAAGTATCCGATATGAAGTAGAAGGTAAATTTAATCACAAAGAGATAATAAGTATCATCATCATCCAGTGCCAGGTCTGTTGCAGACATTGGCAATCATGTCTCTCCAGTCTTCTCTGTCCTCTGCTCTCTGAAGGAAAGGAACAATTCCTGTCTGTCCATCATTTCACCACTTATTTAGATTATGTCTTCCTCTAGCTCTTTTCCCTTCTATTTTGCCGGTCAGTATCTGCCTTTCAATGCCATCTTTTCTATAAATGTGACCTTAATATTGTAGCTGCCTTCGTCTGATTGTTTGGATGAGTGCTGTCTTTATCCCGATTCGTGACAGTACTTCTGCAGTGGCGACTTTATCTTTCCACTGTATAGTCATCATGTGTCTATAAAACCACATTTCAGCAGCAACTATTCTCCTTTCACTTTCTTTATTTATTGTCTAACATTTGAGTTTGTTGGTTGGCTTTGAGGGTTTTTTTCACTGCTGAACTTTCACCCATAATATGTATGACTAGACCCATTTTGTTTATAATGCTCCTCTTCCCCTCTCCTTTTTTTTTTCTTTAAAAAAAATTAAGGTTTGCTTGTTGGCAGGAAGAAAAGATTTTGCATCAGAGCAAAAGCAGCTCGTAAGAGAAAGGTAAAGATGATGTGCGTATATGTTCCAATTTCACTGGTTTTTAATTTTTTTATTTACAGTTTGCGCTATCTTATTTACGGGTGCTGAAATAACCTTTGTGTCGATATGTGCATGGTATTTCTTTGACACATTTGTAAGTGCTATGTTGTTTGTTTGTTTGATGGAGCCCCATTAATACCACGGAGCAGTGTTGGGGCCAGCTCTATGTTCACCCAGGAAAGGAACACAAGATACCTGTCATAAATGCAGACACCCCGACCACCAAACACGACTGAACACAGAGCCGGAAACACTTTGGATCAGAGAGTCTCAAACAAGCAGGTGATCAGCCCACTGTGTGCTATGTTATTTGGAGTCTTTTTATTATGCATTAAAACTTCAGATTTCATCAGCTTTAAATGGTCTAGATACAGTAAAACCATGTTATACCACCTTCCGCCGTTAAAACACCATTCTCACTTACTGCTTTTCACCATGGTGTAGGGATCTGATAAGTGTTTCACTCATTTTTTAAAATAACTTTCCTTTGGTCCCAGAGTTGGCGATATAATTAGGTTTTACTGTACTTTTTTGGTCCTCATTCACATGTCTTTTTGAAATTTATTATCAGACCGCAGGCCTCATCTTCTGAGAAGTGGATATCCGACGTAGATATTATTGTAGCCACCAAAGGCAGATTGCTTGACCACATTGATCGGACGGACGGCTTTGATCTCAGTCATCTTAGATTCTTGGTAAAATTTTCACATTTAATTTGACTGGGATGGAATATATGTATCGTCGTTTGATTATAAACGTACAATTGTTATCACTTTTTACTTTTTGACCAAAAGAATCCTCATCATCAGAAAAACATCCTTTTTTTTCAATGTCAGCTAATCAAAATGCCTATTTTTGTGTCGTGATCTAACCCTGCAAGTTTTCCCACCTCAAATTTTACGCTCTAAACATACATTTACATCACAAGAAGAACATGGAAAATGTCACTTGTACGTTTAAAATAGGACAGCTACAATATATTTCTACATCTGTTTTACATAGAATTACATGTATAGATATACCTAAATTGAATACACCCGGTGAAGAAATCACAGACATTGTTTTGCCCCATGGAATCTATTGAAGACATGCTCTTGAACTGTCCACATCTGAAAGATCACTGTTGCCACCTCCTCCTCACTCATCCCTCAATACAAAGAATGTACACAGACACTACACAACTGAAGGAAAACCAGCTGCTTTGATAAAGATGGCATTGCACTATCAAGTGTAGAGTACCCTGTTCGCCGCGAAAAGGGATTTAACAAAAAATTTACCTTTTTTTCTTCCCATCTGACTTTCTCTTTCTTATCTGAATTTTTTTATTTTTTTTTCATCAGATAGGGAAAAAGACAAATAATGATATTGGTGAAAGAATTACATTCATTTGATCATTTCATGAACAGAACATTTCTGACAGTGGTTAGAAAGTTCAATTTTGTTTTATTTGATGATTCTAAAGTATACACCCTGGTGTTAGTGTTAGGAGCTCATGGGTGTGTTTTAGTCTGACTTCCGGTAGTATTTATACCCCTGACTGCTTCCAGTAACCACTTGGCCACAAATGTCCCCTACAGAGCATTGGAGTGGCAGATAGCTTGGTTGGTAGAGTGTGCATGTCACCAGAGTGGTGGATGCTCGGTTGGTAGAGTGTGCATGTCACCATAGTGGTGGATGCTCGGTTGGTAGAGTGTGCATGTCACCAGAGTGGTGGATAGCTCGGTTGGTAGAGTGTGTAGGTCACCAGAGTGGTGGATAGCTCGGTTGGTAGAGTGTGTAAGTCACCAGAGTAGCAGATAGCTTGGTTGGTAGAGTGTGTATGTCACCAGAGTGGCAGATAGCTTAGTTGGTATATGTCACCAGAGTGGAGTTACCATTTGCAGGCTTGGGTTTGATCCCTACTGTTGACAAAACCACTTTCTTCTTTGCGACTGTTTTTTTTTTTTTTGTTACTTTCCCATTTTCCTACTCTCCTTTAATTTCAGTTACAGAACATTAGGTAGTTTGGCATTGAAGTTTCTTTCATTTGATATTTACATGTTAATAGATTTCAACTTTGTCTTGTTAATCACAATTTCGTAAAGGTGATGGATGAAGCAGATCGACAGATGGAAGACATTTACGATGAATGGTTGAGCAACGTTGAGCGTGCAGCATACACCGTAAAACCTGGAGTATACGCTCCGTACAAAAGAGACAGACCTGATTGTTTGACTGTGGCAAGGTGTGTTAAAGTTGAGAACTATTCTTCTTAATCTTAGTATTTAACACATTGTAAAATCACTCTAAATCTCTCCTGACACTTCAGTAAAAATCAGATTTGTGATCAAGCAGACCAGGACATTATAAAGTTTAAAAAAAGTAAAGAAAACTTTTATTCATCCATTTCAGGAAATTTAATATTTTACAATTGTGGACATAGATACAGTCAATCATGATAATACATTACCCATTACTACATTAGACATTTTTCATATATATATACTGCATTACATGACAATACATATTCATGGAACGAAATACAACAAAGTTACATGTGCCCTATCATTCATTCCCCACCATTGATGGGTTGCCGCAGTTCAGCGTCCCCGTGAGCTAGGACGGAGTGTCTTGCTAAAGGATCTTTCTTCTTTCTTATCCAATTCCCTTTTACCATTACAGTGTAGGGCCAGCACTATGAGGCTGGATTTCTCTGG